>JAGDFM010000012.1:0-38402 GCA_019155715.1 Phytophthora pseudosyringae | reverse complement strand
CCCCCCCCCCCCCCCCCCCCCCCCCCCCCCCGCCCCCCCCCCCCCCCCCCCCCCCCCCCCCCCCCCCCCCCCTCGCTGTAGCTTCGATCACAGTCAGGAAGGCCAGCGCTGTTGCTGGCAACTCGTGACGCTGTCGATTCAGTGCGGTATGCCGCACTGGAAAATGTTGTACTTGAAAAGGAAGTTTGAGGTTTCAGATATGGACACTCATTTTTCGTATCATCGCTCATCTTATTTTTTGCGGTGATTTTTCGCGATAAATGAGATGTCTGAAACCCCCTACTAACCGAACGAGTTATTTACTTATAAAGGAAACGTGCGGCGCCACTCTAAGCTCGCCAAGTTGAAGGACATATATGAACCTAGATGTGAAGTCGTACGGCGACCTGCTGTTGCTCGCCAAATTGCTTATTACTTCGTGGCGATCCTGCCGCACACGGGCTCGGTAGTGTTGCCGCCCTCGGGCTCAGCGGTGGTGTCGAACTTGTGCTAGGCGGTGAGACGAATCATGAATGTGGTGGCGGGGGTCCTAATGGGTTTGCTGCGTTCAGACTGGGCAGCAGTTCCGCTCACAGACTTGCTACATTTCAACAGGGCAGTGATATAGCGCGCGACTCCGGCGGCGAGGCAGCTCGCGAAAGCAGCGCTGCCCACGGGCTTGGCGGCAACGGAACTGCTCACGGACTTGGCGGCGGCGGGGCTGCACACGTACACGGCGGTGGCGCGGCTGACCATGGGCCTGGCGGCGGGGATGCTCACGGGATTGCCGGTAGCTCGAACCACGGACCCGGCGGCGAGGCAGCTCGGGAGAGCGGCGCTTCCCATGGACTTGGCGGCGGCGAGGCTGCACACGGACATGGCGGTGGCGCGGCTGACCATGGGCCTGGCGGCGGCGAGGTTTCCCACGGGCCTGACGGCAGCTCGAACCATGGACCCGATGGCGAGGCAGCTCTCGACACCGGCACTGCTCAAGATCCTGTCGCTCAAGTACTCAGATAAGCTGTTCACAGACTTGGCAGCAGCACTGTTGACGGTTACAATGGTAGATGAATAATAACGTACGTTTATAGTTTATTAGGTAAATGGAAATAGGATGGCGTGTTGATTTCCAGCTACAACGTACTGCTATATGGCGCTGAAGGCCCCAGCGCTTGGAATATGGCTCCGAACTCGAGGAGCGATGTCTTGGAAAAACTGCGATGTTGAGACAACGACGCGTGCCACCGCCATTGCGCTGAGTTCGCGCGAAACCACCAACTTTGCATCTGCTTCAAACAGAAATATGTTAGCGAAGATAGTGGTGGCTTCACAAATTGTAGGGTGGTGACTTTACAGCGAAACATCTCAAACCTCTGCCAGCTCGAGCAACACTTTACCGAGCCGTGGGTAGTGCTTGAGCTGTTGTTGTATACAGCCCTGTCCAAGTCCGACCAGATCCCTTCGAAGCTCGACACCAATGCACATTTTCACGTCCGTCGTAAGCGCAACTTGAGCGAGAATGTTTCCCACGCCAGCTCCAACGTCCAGGAAAACGTCCGCTTCTCGGAACGGCCCGACACTATCAAGTATCGTCGAGACGACCGACGGTAATACATCTCCAGCATTAGTATATTTATGGTCAGCTTGCTGGCGAACATCGTTCGCTCTAATACCTTCAATAATGGAAGCCACAGCTTCCACCGCTTGCCCTGGATTAAGACTAGAGCTGCGTACAACTGCACATACCCAACCAACAACCACAAGGTTAGAAGCGGCATCACCGTTAGCAGCTAAAACTGGCAAGCAGTACCTGCTGCGCTTGTGGAACTTGCTACTCGACCTCCGCGTCCACCGCGTGCACCTCGGCCTGGTGCTCCACGCCCGGCAGCAACTGCGTGGTCGGCTGTGCCCTCGCTGGAGTCTCCAGCTCCTGCAACACAAGCAAAAGCCACAATTAGCTAGAACATCTGCTACAGCATCGCCACTGCATGCGTCACAAAGCAGGCTGCACCTGCTGCTCTTGGGGCGAGTGTATCTCTTTGGTCGTCGTGGCCTTGCCTGGCACCTTGCCCTCGACGATCAGCGACGACTGGCTGGTCACCTTTAAAAACGCGGTGCGGAGGAGGTAGCCCTGCCGCGCTTAGAAGCCGCCTTGGAGTCAAGCCGCTAAAAAAGGAAGGCGGAAAGCCGCTAATCGACTTCCTGTACGTCCTCTTGAAACTAGAGGCGAAATTCTCGCCCTGCGCGCTTGGTCTTCATTCGACGGGCTACATAGTCTCAGATGATCCGCAGGTCCTCCCTCTCGAGCTGATCGGCGGTTTGCACCAGCAGCTTGTCCTCCGACTCAGTGAAACTTGTGCGCATTGCTCTTGATTCTGGTATTGTGAAACGGAAACAAGGGTGTAGTGCATGTGTCTTACCTTTTGTATGGTGATGTGACTGGCTGTCACGGCGATACAGGATGTGTCATCGGTTTGGTCGATGACGCGACCGTGTGGCAATAAAATACTGCTCAAATCCGAAATTACCCCCAGCCCTTTATAGCCACTGCTCTGATTGGTAGTAATAATACGCGGTAGGTAGAAAGCGAGACAAATCTAAAAAGGCGCAAAAAGCGCCCTTTGAGAACATCATTTATCACCGTGTTTTGGAAACAGCGTTAAAGGGCTACGAATGCGCCCTCGCACCGCGAGAGGGTTAACGTTAAAAACATTTGAAACAACTCAAAGTTCCTCCGAACTGCTTAGATGTCCCTCCAAATATTGGTTGCTAGAATTAACGGGTAACCTCTGAATTGGAAACCCTTTCAAACCCTCGCAATTGAAGTCTGTGTGCGCACTGCACGTGCGATATGTAGACGCTAAGGTGCACCAACTCCGCTACGATCACCGGGCCCACGGCGCATTTTGCGGTCTCCACGCTGACCGCGAAGAGCACCTTGGCAACCAGGGCGCCCCCTGGACCGATTTGGGACCACTTTATAAAGCACGGCACAGGCTCACATCCAGATGCAGAATGCAACTACTGCCAGGAGGAGCTCCACAATTGTCAACCAGGATGGAATTTGCATCCGCATCTGGTTCGAAGAAAACAGGCACCGCAGTCTATAAAGCTGCGCTTTTGTCCACTGCCGCCTCAGTCCGTCCAGCCTGGTTCTCAAGCCTGCTCTACCCCAGCTGAATTCACGGCCGCATGCTGCATACGACCAAGACAAATTCGAGATGGCACTAGCGATTATGTTCTACGTCTGTTCGATGCAGTTCGTATCGATTGAATCTCCCGTCTTCAGGTGCTGCTGAATTTGAATGCCAAGTTTCCGTGTCGCCTTGGTCCACTGCTTGAGCGCGCTCGTGGCGAATGACGTAAGAAGCTCTCCGATATTACAAGGAGGCATCGAGTTGTTTCGGTTGTGACGAATATGTGGACAGACGGAAATGGGGCAAGCATCATAAATTTTGTGGTAGTTGCGCCTGGGATGGCACCGATGTTTTGGTCGGCGCTGGCGTCTGGTACGGCACAACATACAGCTGAATATGTGGCAATAGAGCTCGGGCGCGTCATCGACGAGATCCAGCAGTTTAGGGGGCCTTTGTGGCTTGCATCTTGACCGAAAATACGTGAAATATGGTTGAAGCATGTGAAATTTTGGAGGAAATAAGGCCCATTTTTGCCGGCGGCTGCGCAGCTCACGTGCTCAACCTGGTATTGGAGGATGTTTGCGCGTTACCATTCATCTCAGGGGTCCGATCTCAGGCACTGGAACTTGCCAAGTACGTTCGCGACCATCACGCGCTACTTGATCAGTTTCGAACCTTGATATCTGAAACACCAACTCAGCACCGCCGAACATTGACTGTTCCAGTCAAGGCGAGGTGGTGCAGCGACGGACAGAATGAAACTGCCGCCACGTTACTGCCATCCAAACCCCCAAGCGGACACAGAACGTACTGTTGATAGTGCAAGGTCAGCCAATCAAATGTAAGCCTTCATTTATTTTAGCGAATTATATTTGACTCGTAGTTGCCTAATTACTAGCCACTCACTCGGTAAAATGGAGGCAGCCATGGATGACACCGAAGACAACAACACCGCAGCGGAGGACGCTGCCCTTCAGCATGCTGAGTTCGCTGCTGTCAAAGCGCTGATTTCAGCTGTGACAACTCGCGGGAAGAAGCGCCGAAAGCACTACACCTTTAAGCAAAAGAGAGAGGTATTACGAGCGACTGAAGGCATGAGTGAGCGTGAGGCAGCGCGCACGCAAGGTGTTCCCCGGTGGACAATCAACAACTGGCGCAAGCAGAAGGGGGACATATTTGCATTTGAAGGAGGCGAGAAGACGCTCTCAAGAGCACGGGGGCGGCCTGAGAGCGTGCCGTTCGGTATCGAGCTAATCACCTACAGGAAGGACACCCGGCGATACTGCTTCCAGCTGAAGGCAAGATAAATGGCGCGCGAGAACTATTCGGGTTGGCTACAAGAGTACGTCGAAGGCAAGAAGGATGCTAGCACCGCCTACGAATCTCTGCTAAGACGCTTCGCTTACCGCCACGGCTTCGTCCAGCGTACGCCCAGCGGGCTAAAGGTTATATGTTGTGCAACGGTGTTGTTATGCTCTACAAATGTGTGTTGTAATGCTAAACCGTAAATCGGCGCTCTTAATCTGTGTAATAGGAAAAGGTTGCTGACCTGCAAGCAGTGCAAGAGGAGTTTGCGGTTGAGTTCAAGGAACGATTCGGTTCATATGTTGCTAGTGCTATCTACAACACCGACGAGACAGGAATATATTACGACCCCCCCCAATCAAAGATACTGTCTCCAAAAGGCAAGGCGGCTCCAATTTCGGCCCAGCAAAAGCACTCGGCAAGGATGAAAGCGGTTTGTACGATATGTGCAGATGGCAGGAAGTTACCACTGCTTTTTATTGTGAGGAGAGCACCCAACGGCACAATTGAGCAGGAAGAACTCCCGATCTACCCGGAAGGTACGTCATTTTTAAATTTATAGGAGATCGAATCACACAGTGCTAAGATATAGTGTGTATACAGGGCATGCTTATACTGTTCAGAAGAAGGCCCGGATGGACACTCGTGTGTGGGCCTTCTACCTGCGCTCACTCCTGCAGTACCACATTTCTGAACCATCTGTCCTTCTCGTGGACAACCTGGAGTGTCACGTGTCGAAGGCCTCGGAGGATATTGTAGCAGACGAACTGGTGTCTGTATTGCAGCCTTTGCCAAAAAATTCCACCTCGGTGTGCCAGCCGCTGGATGTAGGAATCATGGGACCCTTAGAGGCGAAGTTGAGGGCTCTGTGGCTGGAGGGAAAGGGCAGGGACATGACAGCCCGCGAGAAGAGGGTGACAACCATCAAACGAACCATCCAGGCGTGGGACTCTATCAATACCAGTACCGTCACGGAAGCGTTTAACAAAGCGCTCAACACTAACATTTAGATGCAAAATATAGCAGCCTCCATTTTTCGCACTAAAATCTATTTTTTGACATCTAAAATGTAGGCATTTTGTCCAATAGGATTGGGGTGGTTTGGATCGTCTTTATACCTATCCCGCTTAACTATCGGATCAATAATGTGTTCCTGGCAGTTGCATTCTGTCCGTCGCTGTACTCCATGCACGCGTGTCTCGCTCGGGTTTTTCACAACAAAATTGCCCTAAGACAACTGTTTGGAGAACAATATTTTGCTGGTTTGTTGGCGCGATTGGCCACGAATGATGATAAGCCCACTAAACTCAAGAAACAACAGCGTTTGCTCCGTGGTTTGACCTTTGAACAAATCTCGAGAGATTTGTGAGATTGGTCGACCCGATCATAAAACCTCTCCGCGTACTCGCGTCTGACAGATGCCCAACATCACGTGTGTACGAATGTTTCGTGTGACTGTTGACTATGAAACCTACTCGATCGAGCAGGATGGGATGCCAGAAGGCATCCAAGCTGCCTACCAGACAGCTATTCAAACCCGCTGGGATTTCATGGACCTGGGTGATATTGGCATTGCTTTTCTGCGTGATCCGCTCACGCACTTTTTGTTCGGCCCGGAGAATGAAGATGGCAACGGTGAACTGAACAGCCAGGCGTGTGATTTTGCAGAGATGACTGGAATGCTGGACGACCTGGGTGCAACCCGAGCTAAGCTAAACACTCAATTATGCGCGTTTGCATCGGGAAAGCGAGGCTGACCAGGTGAGGAGCGTGCAAAGAACATCGAGCCATCGCCTCGGAACGGGTGGGACCAGCACAAGAAGCGGTATCGACTATTCAACGAACTTGCTAAACTTGTGTTTAGTATGCCTTCATCTTCTGCGACAAGCGACCGTGCGTGGAGCATCATGAACTGCATCCACTCTCTGAGAAGGAATCGCCTCACAGCAGCCAAAGTGGAGATGTTGACCTTCATATACATCAACTACTACAGATGCTTGGACAATGCATAATCAAGTCCGGAAAGCATGGTTGACTTGGCAAGAGTTCAGTCGTATCCACCAGCAGAGGACGATGTTGGACTGGTAAATTCTCGAGTAGCTTTTTGGTTCCGATGCTGAGCGCACCACGGCTACAGAGGACATGGAGATCGCGGGGGGGTGGGGAGCATGGACGATGCGTAACACAGCACTTATTTATCGTATTAGCGTTGCAATGAAGATGCAATAAACTAGTACATCGGCAACCGGGATACTCGTGATTTCTAGAGCACAAAACAGCAGGAAATCCACAAAAAGAACATGCATGTACTTACCGGAAGCGAAGGAACTCATTCGACCAACATCGACAACAGCATTTAGAGGATAACTCTTACACCTCGGAATTTGCTAATGAATCTAAGGGATCACTTTCGTATATCCCTCTGAGCCATCATAATCCCACGCTCAACCAGAATGTCGTGCACTAGCATGATAATGGCCGGATGGAGATTCACATATCGCTCCACCATCTTGTACGTGCTCTATTGCCTGGTGTCGTTTCGCAGCAGCGGTGACAGATAGGAGACACGACGCAGAATCGTTTGACCCTTGATAGTTCGCTTGGACGTTAGAGCGTGAACCTTGGCAATCATTTCGCCTTCGGTCTTTACGAAGTCCCTGGCCGCCAGAATTAATCAGTAGCTTGCACATCCGACAAGCAGGACTCATTCCTTTCGGCCAATATACTGGTTCACGGAGCCGTTGTCACCCCCCTTAAAATTGACCGCTTTTCCATGACTTGTTGTAGAAGTTGAACTGGCTTCGCGGACTCGGATCTTTTTCCGTCGGTACTGGCGATAAAGCCAGAAGCATATAGCGGCACAACAAGCTCTCCAGGTCATCGTAGTTCTCGCTCGTGGCCCGCTCCCGGTATTACCGGCAGCACTAGACGCACTGTCCAATACCTCGAATATGGCGACGTAATGACGATGTATTTGCTACTCCAGTCGTCCAAAACGAAACCAAATGAGTCTGGGAGCTCGCAGATAACGCGATGCTCAACCAACTCGAAAATCAGCATCATCGATCGCGATAATGTGTATCGCACACGGAAGAGAGGGCAGCATTCAAGCTTGTCAGCCGCCTCTCTACAAACGCGAAAGGTAAGCGATCATAGACGACCCATTCAACCCAGTTGTACAGGTCTCGAGTGCATTGTCTATTTAGGCGAAAGTGCAGTGGGCTATGGCGGCGCGCAGCCTCCTGGGCATCGTGCTCGTAGTCGTCGTGGCAGCGTCTTAGGTGGTTCAACAAGTCTGTATAGCCGTTTAATTTCTTGTACTGCTTGGCACAGGTGGTGCACTTGCAGAGGCCGTATCCCACTTCAGTGAAGAGCGTTGAGCAGATTTGGCAGCTGGGGAGGACCACGGTAGGCGGAGGCGGCGGTGAGGCTGGGCCGGTGTGTGGGAAACCGGTAGTTTTGATTATGACTGACTTGTGTGTGTTTTTGTTTTGAGACGCCTGGAGTCCATCCAACGAAGGGTTAGTTGGCGGCACTCCTGTGGACACTGCTGGCTCCAGTCTCTTGCTGATCTGCAATTTAACTCTGGATGCCTGAGCTGATGAGACCAAAACGGCAGGTTTTTCAGGCCTGCAAAACATCCAATGGCTCACAAAGAGATCGTTAGCCAATCAGCTTACAGATCGATCAGTGGATTATATTATAATCATAAGGAGGGTGCTCGCACGATACAAGCATGCCTGGTTGTCGAGATATGGTGCAGTGAAAGCAGCATCCAAGCCTTGGAATTACTTGACTTTATTTTTGATTTTGTTCTTGTGGTCAAAATTAGGCTCGACAATAACCAGTGAAACCTTATCTCAAAGATTTTCTTTCACAATGCCGCGACAGATGAAACAAACCGACGTTAGTGCTACTGCACCACAGTTCACGCTAACAAATAGCTAGCTTTACGAGCTCATTTTGGGACTAAGAGATCCGTTCACTCCATTATTGAACTGGTCTTATCATCGTTGTTGCACATGTACAGGATAACGATCTGTTACTGCGCGTGGGTTTACACAGGAACAACCTCATCTTACCTCGAAAACTCTGACATAAGACGATTTTGCACTCGCATTTTATCGTTGTAGCCGTCATTGTTTGACTTCACAAGGTACCATATTTTAAATAACTCGTTTCAAAGATGTTATTAAGCATACGCATACGTTTGGTTGAGTTGAATTTTTGTTTAGCTCTGGAGGCATTTACGAATTTCTGTCTCATCACCTCAGGCAGGTGTAAGTGTTAAATACGAGTTTCATGCAGTTCAAAAATGAATTGACACTTCAGAATTAATCGTTGAATTACATGTACAAAATGCGAATATATTTTAACGAGTATTATTTTTGCGGATCCTCGTTTCCACAACAAAACATGTTTCGTACGTATCGCCGCTTCCACAGGAGATATCTCTGTCTGCACCGATGGGCTTGTCATTGCTGGCGTGCAGATTATCTTCAACTTCGACGTACTTCAGTAGATACCGCTACATGAGCACGCTCTTCAGTCGAAAACTCCGACCCACTTAGCTATTCAAGTTGAAAAAAAAAACTCTGGCTGGCCTCGCGTAAAGCTGCAAATGACTCAGCAAAATTTTTGTACATGTCATTCGATGCTGCTTTCAACTGCGCAAAAGCCGTGTTTGCGTCAATTTGGGACTCGTCGATTGCCGCTTGTACCCAGGCATACCGAAGAATACACTGGTCAAACAATTATTGTCAATAAAGTTTAACAATATATTTATTTTCGCGGATTTTACGACCAATAAGATTATTTATTACAGTGTAGTCTGTTGGTCCATTCATTCTTCGCTCGCTAATAGCGAGCCATTTCTAGCGACCACTGCACTAGTCGGAGCTCACTTTTGAATCGCCTTCACGCTCAAGATCCCCTCCGTCTCCACCTCTCGCAATGCTGGCCCCTAGCCGAATCATCCGACCCACTTTCTCGACCAGGCAGGTCTCGCAGTTCCACTTCCGGCCTTGCCGGGACGAGAATGACGAGGTCATTATCGAGTACTACAGGTGCTGCTGTGGTACGGTGCGCAAGCAGGTACGCCGCAACGGCTGGTCTAACCTGATGCAGCACGTCCGCCAGCAGCACCCAGAGTACGAGGCAGAAATGCTGGCTGCCACGACCGCGGAGACTGAGTCGCTGGCACACTACGTGCGCCGTACATCTCAGAACCGGTACGGCTGGATCCGGTGGATCGTGATGAACAATCTGCTGCTCACGTTTTGTGAGAACACAGACGTCCGACAGTAAGAAACCCAAGGCAATTGCTTCATTATTTTAGTGTTTTACTAACATTGTTCATTGTTCATTAATTACTATGTAGCTACTCAACCCTCGATCCGATTTGTGTCGAAACGCTTGTGATCGTTTTGGACGGGGTTATGCTGGCGGTGGTGCGGTTGATAGCGACAGAGATCCCCGAGCACTTCGGGATCATCCTGGACTGATGGAGCCATGCATCTGAACACTACGTGGCTGTCTTTGCGTGCTACGAGGTTGACGGCGTGGCAAAGCAGCCACTGCTGTGCATGGCCCCTCTGATTGTCGACCTCGACGAGGACCACTCCGCTCGAACGCACCAAACGTTTCTGACGGAGATGCTGCGCCGCGACTACGGTAAGCGTATGAACCAATGTCTGTTCATCGTTGGTGACAATTGTTCTGTCAACCGTCGCCTATCTACACTGCTGGGTGTCCCCATGGTCGAGTGTGCAAGTCATCGGCTCAATTTGGCTGTCCAGGCCGATTTGGCCGACCACGAGGAAGATCTTGCGGCGGTACAAGCTCTCATGGTAAAGCTGCGCACCTTGAACCAATTTGCAAAGCTCCGGTAAGTAATTTTCTGAAGTTGTGATGTCTACTTTTGGATTAAACGCATTTTGATGTGGCTACATATTTGAACAGATTTAAACCCCTCTTCGGCCTGTCATTCGCCAAGCCACACGATGGAGCTCTACGTTCGGCATGCTGAAGCGCTATTTCAGGCTGCTGGAGCACTTGGATGCTGACGACGAAGATCTGGCAGAGCTGCTGCCATCTGCTGCCCGCAACCAAGAGACTTCGGGTGCTGCTGAAGGAGTTGGAAGACGTCGAGTCGATTGCGAAGGCGCTGCAGAGGGACGACATCACGCTTCTGGATGCCCATGTGTGGTTGGATGGGTTGATTAAGCTCAAACCGTCTTACGCTGCGTATTTGTGTAAGTCTATATTGCTGTGCTATTTTACGAAATATTTAACTTACAATTTTGCATGCAGCACCTCGAGCTGACATTGTAGTGAGCCCCAACTTTGAAGCCGGCTGCGTGAAAGTGCTGAGTGGCAAGTCCACGAAGCTGACCAGAAACGAGAAGGTCGCGCTGCAGCCCTTCGTCATCCAGCGTTCTGGAGCAGCAGCAGCAGTACCGACAACCAGCACGACGGAGTCGCTGGTGGAGCGACTCCAGAAGCAGCGCCGTCTGGACGCAGCGACGGAGAAGTACCACCTGCTCAAATCGATTCCGTCAACTTCGAACGTCGTCGAGAGGTTTTTTAGCGTCGCGCGCGCTACGCTTGGCCAAGAACGACACCGCCTGCAGCCTGCAACTCTGGAGAAGCTGCTCTACCTGCGCGCGAACGGAGCCTACTGGAGTGTCCACACTGTTGATGCACTGGATTAGCGAGATCCTGTTGTAAGCTGTTATGCAATAATTTACTGACAGCTTTCTCTCATGACGATTCATTATTTATTTTTCTATGGCAGGAGTAATAAATAACAATGTCATAATCGGCATGCCTGCTTGTACCCCTTGCAACATATAGGGCCTCTCTCCCACCGACGCTTTTTGCATCAGTTCTCGTTCCAATTCTGACATCGCATCAGCTTTCGCCATGTCAGTTGCTACAAGCTCGACTGCTTTCGATGCACCCTCCACCTTCTCAGATACACCAGTCGCATTGGTGGAGCTGCAATTTGATCTTCTTCTGCACCAGTTTCAACGGCAGCAGCGCGGATGCATTTGCGCCCTTGAGGTCCAGGAAAACCTGACAATGTTTGACTGACGCAACGCAGACAACGTGACTGTGGAGAAAAAATATAAGAAAACATAAATTATAGTGATAGTTACATTGCACTGCAATGTAATTTATCACTACAATTTATGCAAAGACACCGCAATCATTGCAGCGGTGTCTTTGTCAACAGCATTCGAGAGTTCATTATGGAACTTGCCATCTTCGTCACAAGTCGGTAGTGCAGATGCAACCAAACACAGCAACGATCAAGGCGGTCGAGGCGAGCATGCACAATGCGTTGTCCCGGTCCGCGATAGCGTACAATACCGGGGCGGACACGGTGGATAACGGACGCGATGTGTTTAACCGTCTAGGGGATGGCATCAAGGAGGTGCGTGAGGCTCTTGAAGCAGAAGGAACGGATAACGCGGCATCGAAGTCAGCTCTTCTTCTTGATCCGAACACCTTCACCGAGTTCACCACCACCGTGGAGGCGATGGGAGAAGCATTTACTGAGGCCGAGATGGCGCGACTGGAAGGAGAGCAGCACCTTCATCGATTGATAGCAATGACAGCAGCGGCAACGGAGCTGCCTGCCCAAGAAAGGACTCGACTCGGTAGGATCATCAAGGCAGCGCAGACGAATGTGTCACAGTTTCGAGCCCTGATCAAGAAGCGCCAAGACTTTCTCAACTTCTTGGATACGTTTTTTTTTTTTTTTAATATGGTCCACTTGCTGCGGAGGCAATCCCACGTGTTGGGGCAGCTGAAGGCACCAGGTACGCTGCTCTAGGACGGAAGCGCACGGTGCAGATATTTGTCCTCATGCTGGAAACAATGAGCGAAGCTGCACATTCCCCGCTTTCTGCGGACGTTCGCTCGAGGACAATAAACGCGATGGCAGTGTCGGTGGAGTAGGAGGAGTTGGTGGTGGTGAGTATAATTTAGATGGGGTCATGGTGGCAGTGAGGCCTGCTTGGGCCGGATAAGGCAGCGCGCATTGATGCTGATCAAAGGCGCGATACGGGGAATGGAAGTGATACTAACGGTAGCGATGATAGTGAAAGACTTTTCAATTCCAGCTACATTTACCGAGTCAGATGCAAGCGCGCCAGAAAGGCGCGGAATTTCTATTGCCAGGACAGAGCTGCAGAATTATTGAATGCATGAAAAGCCACGTCGATCACTTTTTGCACGGCTGCACGAAAAGCAACAACAGTGTGTCGGTTGTCAAGCGCGTGTTTGAATGGGACGCCGGTCAGCGACTTAGAGCTGCTATCTGTGAAGCTGATACTATCACACTGAATGCCCAAGCTCTTATTCCCACGCATGATAAATCAAGTTCTTCGAATTAGATAAGTAAAAGTATTG
The DNA here is from genome assembly GCA_019155715.1 of Phytophthora pseudosyringae. Lineage (NCBI taxonomy): Eukaryota > Oomycota > Peronosporomycetes > Peronosporales > Peronosporaceae > Phytophthora > Phytophthora pseudosyringae. The sequence goes on along the minus strand of JAGDFM010000012.1, from coordinate 25,563 downwards.
CGAAGCTTGCCGTTCCCGTCGTGAAACATTTATACCTCGGTTGAAGAAAATGATGCATGGGTCGCAACAAGACAGCTCTCCTCGATGCAAACAACGATACTGTACATGTACGACGAACTTCTGAAGTACTAACGAGCCATACACTTTTACTAGCACGAGATAGTGGTAGCTAGAGACCCCTTTCATCCAGAGCAATGTGTACATTTACATGAACTGAATCACATGTTTGCCTTCCTAACAATAATGTGCTCGAGTTGAGCATGTTGGGCTTCCACAAGCAATAAAACGCTAAAATCGCCGATTGGTGTGTTGGCAGAGTGCAGAGCACGGATCTGACATTTATACGCGGCTTCCTTTTACGCAATCGACCGATTGAAGTGCATAGTTGTTTGGCTGATATCAATAATCCCTCACTACTCCAAGTCATGCAACTGGCCAAAAAAGTCCCCGGCAATGACAATAAGGATGTTCAATGACTTGAGCTGAATCTCCGACGGGGATTCCAGCTCGCACCGCATCGTCCAACAGCGTCGTAGAATCTGTCGAATCGTAGCTGCCACACTAGCATGAACCGGCTTGTCCAACCGAGCCAGCAGTGCATATATCCACACTGCTCGTGCTCGTGAAACCTGTCCCACATCCTCGTCACCGATCCACGCAGCATGATGGTCCAGTAGCCTTCTCGTCAGCACCTGATCAAACTGCAGCAATAACCTTAAGTGCGGCGGGGTAGCCGACGTCTCCATCCCCGATTTGCCGAAGAAGAAACTGATCCACCCTTCCTCGTCGCTCATTCTGGGAACTTTGGTGTGGAGGATCTCAATGGGAACATCTCCGTCTCTCAGAGCCTCCGCTTTGGGCGGTCCAATGGCTTCCCAGCGTGAAATTAATTGCCGCAACTCTGCAAAATCCGCGAGCAATTCTCTCTTCCATTTTTCGTCTGGGACCCGCTCTGGATCCGTCTCCTTGAGGCCGAAAGTCTGCAGCTTCGGCATGTTGCTGGTCTGTTGGGCGTCGAACTGTCTTGGGTCGACGTCTAGGGCCACGACGACGTCCGGGATACCCTCCGCTTCGAGCCTCACTCGCCATAGGTACTCCTGCACATCTTGAGGCGGCAGGCCTTGCTGCATTCGCCGCCGAATCAGCTGCACGTTCACCGCTTCCTCGCCTTCCACGGGTAGCGCCGCAGCCATCATGGTTGGCAAGGATTTGTGTCACTTTGTGTTCCCATACCAAAATCAAGTCTTGTTTGTACGCGCGAGGACTATAATTTGGGTTGCTACAAACTTGAAAGCCGTCCAACCAATTGCCGTCAGTCCTTTCAACACCACCGAACGGAAGCATGTCGAGTGACCCGCTGGCCGCGGTGCAGCAGCTGCAGAGCGTTCTGACGGCGCTGGCGCCTTCGTTGCGCCCCCAAGTGCTTCCCAAGGGCGTGGAGTATGGGCTGGATCTGATTCTGTCGCTGTGCCAGACGGAGGAGCAGCGGCAAACGCTGTTGGCGCTGATGCGTAGCCAGAAGCCGAACGGCGACAAAGCGCCCAAGACGCAGGCGAGTGAAGAAGACACGGACGACGAGGAAGAAGAGGGAGACTACTTGGAACCGCAGGTGATCGGCACGTTTGACGTGGAGAACCGAGTGTTCGCTGTGCAAAAAGTGCAGTGGCTGCACGAGCGCGAAGCGGTGGTACACGAGTTCTCCCGCTTCATTGAGCTGCAGCTGGAGAACCCAATTGCGGCCAAGCAGGTGATGCAGCACTTCTTGGAGGTGAACGGTCACAAGTCCGAGGAGGTAACGCTGGCCCAACAGTGCTTCAGTGCTGCCTTCGCGCTGCAGACACTGCTCCGGTAAGTCTTTGCATTTTTTGTCTTCTTCTCGATTGCTCACTTGTTTAACTAATGATGCTTTGTGTGTTATGTAGTGCTTTCTCGAGGCTGCCGATCGCTGTTGGTGGCAAAGTTGTTGAGATTGATGAGGACACGGACGTTGCTGAAGTCTTCGCGCCGCTGTTTGCTTCGAAACCCAAGAAGAACAAGAGCAAGGCCAAGTCCGCCCAGACGCAGGGACCAGCCAAAAAGGGCAAGCAACAGAAGTCTAAGAAGAGGAAAAGCACGTAATGTGATCGATGCATGATAACTTTATCCACTCCAATGCAATCATACGGAAAACAGTCGAAAATGCAGCGCTCTATGTTGTTTGTTATTGCAGATGCTAGTTGGCGAACTCCGACACGTTCTGTGCATACCGACGCTTCGCGTCGCGCATCTTCTTCTGCTTCTTGTCGACCACGGCCTGTTGCTTGTCATCACGCTCCTTGCGCTTCGAGAGCGTACCCTTCTTGGAGTTTCGTCCAGTGTCACGCAACTTTGAAGACGCAGGGGGGTCGCGCAGCGCAAAGCTCTTGGCAACGTGACCGAAGTGCAGGCTACGGACATGGAAAATGTTTCGTGTGTCTGACGAGTGTGTAGCGTAACTCCGCACGAACGAGTGGAAAGCTTGGCATGCCAGCTCGAACAGTTCCTTATCTGCCAGAAGCGTCTGCTCATACAGGAACTGCAGATCACTCTGCACAACCTCATGAAGCAGTTTCTTGCGAGACGTGGTCAAAAATCCACCGTGCTTGCCAACACGTGCCACGGTCTTCTCCAGACTCAGAGCGTTTAGCTTCAAGCCCTGCTTGCTCAGATAGTCAAGGTACTCCGACTCGGAGGGCATCAGGAACAGCAAACTGCTACCTTGGTTACCACTTCGGGCAGTACGACCCACACGGTGCACGTAGTCACGCGTCTCGGTTGGCGGGTCATATTGGACGATCCACTTCACCGTAGGCAGATTAAGACCACGGGCGGCAACATCGGTACACAGCAGTACGCCGGAACTCGACGAGCAGAAGCTCTTGAAGGTGGTTACGCGCTCTTTCTGAGGGATGTTACCATGCAGGCGGAAAACAGGGCCTTGGCTACCAAACAGAGACGCCACACCGCTGTCCCCGCTGCTTTCAGCATCGTCCGCCGGTCCCTTTCCTGTAGGCCAAGCACACTTGCGGAACAGTGCGTAGTGAAAGTCCACGGCATCACACGTTGACAGGAAAACAACAATCTTGCACTTGCCGAGACCGGCATCCTTCTTGTTGTCACGCGGTGCGTAGCGCAATTCTTCACGCAAGAAGCACGTCAAGGCATATAGACGTGCCTTCGCTGGCACGAGCATGAAGTGTTGCATCAGCTGGTGCGGAGTGGAAAACTTTTCTTGGCTAGCAGGCTTGACTTCAGACTGAGGGGTTTCCCCACTAGTAACTGCATCTGCATCGATCAGCAAGGGGTTCGACAAACTCATCTTGGCAAGCTGCTGCACACCGCTGTTAACAGTTGCAGACACCAAGATGTTCTGTCGCTTCTCGTGCGTCTTCTTACCATCCAGAATGGTCAGGATCTGCGTAATCTGCTTCTCGAACCCCATATCCAACAGGCGATCTGCTTCATCAAGCACCAAAAACTGCAGACGAGAGTAGTTGAACGACTGAGTGTTGACTAGGTGGTCTGCCAGACGACCAGGAGTGGCGATCAAGATCGTGATACCCTTGCGAAGTCGTGCCTTCTCCGCCTTCTTCTTCTCACCACCGATAATGGCACCTGGCACCAGGAACACAAACGGCTGAATGAGCTTGTTCGCCGTCTCCAATATCTGCGTACACAACTCGCGTGTGGGCGCCAACACCAGCGCCATGCAACCATCCTGTCTCTGGATACGCGGTGACACCGCCTGCAGCTTCTGCACGATAGGCAGCAAGTACGACAGCGTCTTGCCGGATCCCGTTTCACTCTTGACTAGAATATCATTGCCCTTCAGCACCGACGGGATCGTTTGCACCTGCACGTTCGTCGGTCTCGCGAAGGCAAAGCCGCCACTCTCTGCGTCCTTCTTCAGCACGTTCACCAGCTTCTCCGCCATCTGCATCGACTCGAATGTGTTCGCAGCGAAAATCTTTTCACTCGACGACGACGTCAGCGGTTTGGACAATACATTGTCGATCTTGACACGTGGCTGGGTGAACTTCTCCACACTGTAGCCCTCCTTGTTGGGGTTGCGACGGGTACCAAACGCCTGCGGCTTCACCTCCGCAGGCGTCTCGGCCTCACCAGCGCTACCATCACTCTCACTCCCCTTCTCCTCCCGCTCCGGCTCCTCCCTTTTGACTCCCGACTCGTCCTCGTCCTCGTCCTTCTCCGAGTCCTCCTCCGAGTCCTCTTGGTTCTGGGCAGCAGGCACAACTTCCACGGTCTCCTCGGGCTTGGCAACAACAGGTTCCACCTTTGGCGCTTCCACCTTCGGCTGCGACTCGTGCGTCACTGGCCTTTGCTGGCTGCTGGCATTGGTGGTAGTACGCTGACTCTGTCCGCCCGACTGCTGGCTGTGCGGTTTCTGCGGCGCCTTCCCGGTCTTGCTGGCCTTGGCCTTCGCGCGCTTGGCTTGCTGCTTGGCGCGGAAGGTGTTCTTCTTCTTGGCGGGCTTGCGCGCGCCGCTGGACGCCGCGATGTTGAGCGAGAAGCCGTCCATGGTGTTGGGCGAGTGGATGGCGCGTTGTTGAACGTTTGCAGGTTGCTGGTCACGAGCTGTTACCTTCAAAGCATATTCGATTGGTTGAAATACGGTCTTACTTTCGCCCAATCGTGGAGAGGTATCTCTTGTGTGGCGCCACGCCATGAGGGGAATCTTTGACACCAAGCAAAACCCCGAGGCGACCAGCCAAGTCAAGCAGCACAGCGCAGAGCAATCATGTCCAAGTCGATGGGACTGAACGTGGCCGGCGGCCTGTCGTCGATGCTGAAGGACGGGCACAAGCACTTCGAGGGCGTGGATGAGGCCGTGGCCAAGAACATCGACGCCGTGAAGCAGCTGGCGGCCATCACGCGCTCGTCGCTGGGCCCCAACGGCATGAACAAGCTCGTGATCAACCACCTGGAGCGCATCTTCGTCACGAGCGACACGGCCACCATCGTCAAGGAGCTGGAGGTCATCCACCCGGCCGCGCGCATGGTCGTCATGGCGGCCAAGATGCAGGAGAACGACTTCGGCGACGGCACGTGCCTCGTGGTGGCGCTGGCCGGCGAGCTGCTCATGGAGGCTGCCAGTCTGCTGCGCATGGGCCTGCACGCCAGCGAGATCGTCACGGGCTACCAGAAAGCACACGACAAGTGCCAGGAGATCCTGCAGAAGCTGCAGAGCGTGCAGATCAAGGACCCGCGCGACCAAGTGGAGCTGCAGAAGGCCATCAAGACGTCGCTGGCCTCCAAGCAGTACGGATACGAGGACCTGCTGGCCAAGCTTGTGGCCGAGGCCTGCCTGAACGTAATGCCTGCGGCCCCCAAGAAGCCGTCCATCAACGTGGACAACATCCGCGTGGCCAAGATCATGGGCGGCAACCTCCACGACTCGACGGTCATCCGTGGTATGGTCATCCAGCGTAACACCGAGGGCTACGTGAAGAAGGCTGTCAAGGCGAAGGTCGCGGTGTTCGGCTGCGGTATTGAGATCTCGTCCACGGAGGCCAAGAGCACCGTGCTCATTAAGGACGCTGACGAGCTCATGAACTACAACAAGGGCGAGGAGAAGCACTTGGAGGAGGCTGTTCGCGCTATCAGCGAGTCGGGCGCTACGGTGGTGGTCTCGGGCGGCAGCATCAGTGAGATGGCGTTGCACTTCCTGGAGAAGTACAACCTTATGGCCGTGAAGATCCAGTCCAAGTGGGAACTGCGTCGTCTGTGCCGCGCTGTGAACGCTAACGCTCTCGTGCGTCTGGGCGCGCCCACGCCCGATGAGATGGGTTTCTGTGACAGTGTGGCAGTCAAGGAGATCGGTGGCAAGAAGGTGACTGTCTTCCAGCAGGACGAGGAGGACGCCAAGATCTCTACGATTGTGCTGCGTGCCAGCACGGATAACGTCCTGAACGACATTGAGCGTGCTATCGATGACGGTGTGAACTGCGTGAAGTCTGTGTGCCGGGACGGCCGATTTGTGTCTGGTGCCGGCTCCACGGAGATCGAGCTCTCGCGCCAGATCAAGAGCTTCGGTGAGGCCACGCCCGGTCTTGACCAGTACGCCATTAAGAAGTTCGGTGATGCTATTGAGGTTGTGCCCCGGATCCTGGCTGAGAACTCAGGCCAGATGGCTACCGAGGTTATCTCTAGCCTGTATGCTGCCCACGCGGCGGGCAATGTTAGCGCTGGTGTGGATGTGGACGTAAGTTTGTTCGGTTTGGCAGAGCTTGTTTGTATTGAAGCTTGTACTGACTGTTGTTGACGTGTCATTTTCGTGTTGCAGAACGAGCAGGAGTTGCACGTAATTCCGGACGCGTTGGACAAGGGAATCTGGGACCACCTCGAGACCAAGATGTCTGCTATTCGCCTCGGTGCTGACGCTGCCATCACGGTTCTCCGTGTGGACCAGATCATCATGGCCAAGGCGGCTGGCGGACCTAAGCCGCGAGGCATGTAAGGAAGAACGAACGATAATCTCCTGCGTTTGCAGCTAGATTGGTGTTTCGCTTCTTCCTTCGTTTCTTCGCTCAGGTAGTTTATTCAATAATGAAGCCTTCATCTCTCACATGTGTAGAGCATCTACGAGTGTGTGTACAGATCTGTTACAACTAATCCGTCAGGGGAGCAAATCCAAACGATGTAATAGGTGAGTCGGTATCGCCTTCATATTCGATTAGTGAACAGACCTACAGTATATACTTCCAGCGTTCAAAGCGTGCTGCTTTCGGCCGCCCACGTCACCCTAAAATCCAAATGCACAAACTAAACGCACAATGTGCTCCCTCCATCGATCCGGCTTCTCCTCTGTTCCCAATAAATCATTCATACAGCTCGCTTCCTACGCGAGGTTCCAGCAGGCCGAGGAGTAGGATGCGATCCTAACAGTGGAGTTACAGCCGTTGCTGCTGTTGTCGTTGCAGTTGTTGTTGTTGTCGCTACTGCTGCTGCTGCTCAAGTTCGACGACCCTCCTCTTGAGTGCTTCGTTCTCACCCATAAGTGTTCGAATGGTCGATTCAAACTTGCGGGTCTTCTCCTTATTCCGCGTGGCCATCTTGATGATGCGTTCCCTCAGCTGCTGCTCCATGGAGGTGCTCTTGCCTCCAGGATTGTGCCACAACCTGATGTGCTTCTTGAGACTCTTGGGACTGCAGAAAGTTTTGGAGCAGGTCGGGTGATCGCAGGCGTACGGGTTGCCTTCCGCGTGGATCTTGAGGTGGAACTCGAGGTAGTCCTTGCCCTTAAAGCTCTTGGTGCAGTCTGCATACGTGCACTTGTACGGTTTGTCCCGCGAATGTGTCTGCAGGTGGCTGCCAACAACCAACAGTCAGCATGTCAGCGTCTTCACAACCTCTCAAGATCCGTTTAACAACTGCTAAACTTACCGCGTCATAGCAGATTTCTCGGCAAACGACTTATCGCACGACGGATACGTGCACGGGAACGGCTTCTCGCCCGTGTGCACACGAATGTGTCTACACAACCTCAGCAGTAATCATCAGATAGGGTTCATTCGTGCCAAGCTCCGTCAGCGATAACGCACCGGATGAGTGCCCACTTGGAGTCGAAGCTCTTGCCGCAGTCGAGCGTCTCGCACACGTGGCGTTTCTGCTGCCACTTCTCCTTGGATGACACGGACGACGGCGCTGGCGACGCCGGCTCGGCGCTGAGCCTGACGTCCTGGAGCATGTCTCCTGTGGCGGCCATGCCCATGCCCATGCTGGTGTTCACCGGCGGCGGCAGCGGCTGCACGACCGCCATCGCGTGCAGGTCCACGCCCATGGGCACGTACGCGCCGCTCATGGCTAAGTGGTGCTGCTGCTGGGCGTCCATCGCTGCGGGCCGAATACTTGGAACTGAGTATGGCTGCACCATGCGGAGGCGCTCAGTGTGAATCGCCGCGATCACGAAGGCATGTTGAACTTGGGACACCGCTGGAAAACCGCTGGCGAATCGGAGTGCGCAACACTATATTCACGGGCAGCGATTGGCCGATAAACAGCAAGCGATCTAGCCCATCCCGCCACATCAGCGGTACGTATGCTTGGTGTATTGCACATGAAAGCGACCCCTCCTCCCGCGACATTCACTCTCGCCGCTTGCACTACTGGAGCAAGGAGGAGGTCGAGATGGAGAAGCTGCAGGAGCTGAGTCTCGTGTCCAAGGTGTGCCAGGCGCTGGAGAACCACCTGGGCATGAGCGACAAGACGCTGGCCGAGTTCGTGATCGACATCGTGCGCGGCAGCTCCAGCTGCGCCGCCTTCCTGGCGTCCATCAAGAAGGACGAGCTGCCGCTGCCGCCCGCGCTGGCTGAGAATCTCTACCGCATCGTGCAGACCATGGCGCCGCGCAAGATGAAGCAGGCCAAGGACGCGGACGCTGGCGCTGAGAGCAAGGGCGGGAGGCACCAGATCCGAGACGACGAGCAGCTCACGGCCGCGGATATTGTGGGGGTGTCCATTAAGGATGCGGAGGACGACATACAGAAGAAGACGGAGGCCAAGCCGACGTCTTCCGGACGTCGGGAAAGAGAGAGTGATGGTCACTCTAGCACCAGAGACCAATCCAGAGGGCGTGATCGTTACGGACGTGACAGAAGTCGTGGACGTGATGAAGATCGAGGCAGGAGGAGCAAACGATCGAGATCCAGGTCGCGGTCGGAAGGAAGGAGACGTGATCGACGCGACAGGGACACCGATCGCAGTCGTGGCCGTGATCGGGATGATCGGTATGGTTCGTCTCGCTCGCGTCGTGACGATCGGGGTCGAGACCATGACAGACGAGGAAGGGATGACCAGCCGAGGGAGTTGGAGCTGTATGGCATTTACGACGGCCGTGTGACGAAGGTTATGGACTTTGGCGTGTTTGTCGAGCTGGAGGGGTTTTCAAGCGAGAAGAAAGAAGGACTGGTGCATGTTTCGAACCTATCTGCGAATCGGGTGAGCAATGTGAAGGAGTTTGCTAAGCGCGGCGATCGTGTGAAGGTGAAACTTATCTCGATTACAGGATCCAAGTTGTCGATGTCGGTGCGAGATGTGGACCAAAAGACAGGACGGGATCTGATGCCTCAGCGGTCGACTGGCGGTGCCGAGCGTGCACGTCTAGAAAATAAGTCTGCAGACTCGCGTTCGTGGATTAATCCATCTGCTCCTGGTATGCAGAGCTCCCAACAGCTAGATGAAGACGACAGCAAGCCGCAACGTGCTGTTAAGCGTATGTCATCCCCGGAGCGGTGGGAAGTGCAGCAGCTAATTAACTCGGGAGTCCTCTCAGTCGAAGATTATCCAACGTTTGATGAAGAGCACGGGCTACTGAATACTGAAGCCACTGAAGAGGATTTCGAGGTGGAGCTGAATGAAGACGAACCGGTTTTCCTACGTGGCCAGACTCAGGTGAGTCGCGAGCTGTCGCCCGTTAAAATTGTGAAAAACCCGGATGGGTCGATGCAGCGTGCTGCCATGACGCAGTCTAACTTGGCGAAAGAACGCCGTGAGCTGCGTCAGACACAGGCAAACCAGCTGATTGATTCTATTCCTAAGGATCTTAACCGTCCTTGGGAAGATCCGATGCCAGAGGCTGGCGAGCGCCATTTCGCTCAGGAACTACGTGGTATCAACATGGGCACGTCGTTTGAGCTGCCTGAGTGGAAGCAGAAGTCTGTGGGAAAGAACCTTTCCTACGGTATTGTATCCAACAAGTCCATTCTAGAACAGCGAGAGAGCCTTCCTGTTTTCAAGCTCAAGCGTCAATTGATGAAGGCAATTGCTGAGAACCAGGTTCTTGTGGTCATTGGAGAAACTGGCTCAGGCAAGACAACTCAGATGACGCAGTACATGGCAGAAATGGGATTGACTTCCACCGGTATTATTGGGTGTACACAACCACGTCGTGTGGCTGCCTCATCCGTGGCGAAGCGTGTGGCTGAGGAGTTTGGCTGTGAGCTAGGCCAGGAAGTGGGTTACTCGATGCGTTTCGAGGATGTTACGACTCCGGAGACGGTGATCAAGTATATGACTGAAGGTATGCTTCTACGTGAGTATCTAGCTGATCCTACCTTGTCAAAGTACAGCGCTCTGATGCTTGATGAAGCCCACGAGCGAACAATCAACACAGATGTGCTTTTCGGGCTGCTGAAAGACCTCGTGCGGAAGCGGAAGGACCTGAAGATCATTGTGACCTCGGCAACGCTGGATGCTGAAAAGTTTTCACGGTATTTTTTCGACTGCCCGATCTTCACAATCCCCGGACGTACGTTCCCCGTGGAGATCTTATACACGAAGGAACCGGAGCTGGACTACTTGGATGCTTCGCTGCTTTGCGTCATGCAGATTCATCTATCCGAGCCCGAAGGTGACATTTTACTATTCTTAACTGGCCAAGAAGAAATTGATACAGCCTGTGAAGTGCTGTATCAACGCATCAAGGCATTGCAAGAGCGTGCACTGGCCCCCGAGCTCATTATTCTACCAGTATATGGTGCGCTGCCTTCAGAGATGCAGTCGCGCATTTTCGAGCCAGCGCCCAGGGGATCGAGGAAATGTGTGGTGGCTACCAATATTGCTGAGGCGTCGCTGACGATTGATGGCATTTACTACGTCGTCGACCCTGGTTTTTGCAAGCAGAATGCCTTCAACTCGAAGATCGGAATGGATTCTCTTGTGGTTGTGCCGTGCTCACAGGCCTCAGCTCGTCAACGTGCAGGACGTGCTGGGCGTACGGGTCCGGGTAAATGCTACCGATTGTACACAGAGAATGCGTACAAGAACGAGATGTTGTCGACGACTGTACCAGAAATTCAGCGCGCGAACCTCGGTTCTGTTGTGCTCCAATTGAAGGCAATGGGTATCAACGACCTCATGGGCTTCGACTTCATGGACCCGCCTCCACAAGATGCACTTGTCATGGCGCTTGAGAACTTGTATGCACTGGGCGCATTGGATGATGAAGGCCTGTTGACACGATTGGGGAAGAAGATGGCCGAGTTCCCAGTGGAGCCCAAGAATGCCAAGGTGCTACTGACTTCCGTGGTACTTGGCTGTGCGGAGGAAGTGTTGACCATCGTGGCGATGATGTCAGTGGAGTCGGTATTTTTCAGACCAAAGGAGAAGCAGGCTCAGGCTGACCAAAAGAAAGCCAAGTTCCACCAGCCTGAAGGTGACCACTTGACATTGCTGGCGGTGTATGAGGCTTGGGCGAACTCCAAGTTCTCTAACCCGTGGTGCTATGATAACTTCATCCAAGCGCGAGCGATCCGCCGTGCTCAAGACGTGCGCAAGCAGTTGCTTTCCATTCTAGACCGATACAAAATGGACGTGGTTTCCTGCGGTAAGAACTTCAACAAGGTCCGGCGTGCAATCGTAGCAGGATACTTCGCTAACACAGCCAAGAAGGACCCGCAGGAGGGATACCGCACCATGGTTGAAGGCCAGCCCGTGTACATCCACCCGTCGAGTGCGCTGTTCAACAAGAGCCCCGAGTGGGTGCTCTACCATGAGCTTGTGCTGACGACGAAGGAGTACATGCGCAACATCATGACGATTGAGCCCAAGTGGCTCGTGGAACTAGCCCCGGCATTCTTCAAGAAGGGCGATCCTACCAAGCTCTCGAAGCGCAAACGCAACGAGAAGATTGAGCCGCTGTATGACCGCTTCAACCCACCCGACTCTTGGCGTCTCAGCAAGCGCAAGGGATAAGGCTTATAAGCCCAGCAGGAGTAACCTTTCATAGGGCGAGGACAGGCTGTAGCACAAACCATCCCAACAGAAACGTAGAAACAAACCAAGACGTTCGTTCAGCAGAGAAACCTTGTTTCTCGTTTACCTCTCCCTTTGTTGCTAGGTCTTCTCCCGATTGTCTTACTGGTCCTTGGTCTTTTTCTCGCGGGCTCGCTTGGTCTGCCACACGATGAAGTCCATGAAGAAGCCGAAGCCCACTTGGATAGGAATGAGTAGCGGCAGCATCACAGTCTCCATCATTGTGTTGTAGCGCGGTGCAACACCGTTAGCCAGGACGCGCAGGACAAAGATCATAGGGTCGTTCGTGATGCTGAACTGGCCGTCGCTCACGCCGTTGATGAGCGACTGCGCCACCTTGTCCGGATGCAGCGGCTCGCTCACACCCTCGATGGTCTTGGTCTCAGGAGGCTTCGTGCGATTCTCCTCCACGAAGCCGGGCGAGTCAATGTTTCCCGGGTAGAAGATGCTCACGCGAATTCCAAACAGCTTGAGCTCGTTACGCAGCGACTCAGCCAGTCCACGTAGGGCGTACTTGGGGGCAGCGTACTGCGCGTAGCCAATCCACGAGATGAGGCCGAGGCCGGAGCTCACGAGAACAATGTGTCCGCCCTCTCCTCCTTCCTCCGAGCGCTGGACCATGGCCGGCAGCGCCGCCTTGATGGTATGCAGCGTGCCGAAGTAGTTGACGTCCATGATCTTCTTGTAGAGACTCACGTCCTGCTCCAAGAAGTAGCCGGGAGCAGCGAAGCCCGCCGAACACACCACGTGGTCTGTAGCGCGACCGTGGAATTTGTTGGCAGCCTCCACTGCCTTCTGGACGCTGGCGAAGTCCGCCACGTCGCACGACTGGATGAAGACGCCAGCGTCGGCGTTCTTGCGGACGCCCTCGATCTCCGTCTTGGACTCCTCGAGCTTGTCCAGGCCACGCGCCACAATGGACACCTTGGCCCCCTGCCGCGCATACTTCTTGGCCAGCGCCAGACCCAGGCCGGAGCTGCCACCAGTGATGAACACGTGCTTGCCATCCACTTTGAAGCCCGGAGCGCGGAACTTCGTCACCACGAACGACTGCACATGTACTAAGGGTTAGTATGGGGGCGATACTGCTGAACGGGAGTATGAGGAGAAGGCAGCCTTACCACGACGGAGACGCCTACGACGACGCCGGCGACCAGCACGCCCACCCACCAGAGATCAGCAGACATCTTGACTGAGCTCTTGGTCGGCAGTTGAGTTGTGGAGAGGGGGATAGACCAAAAACGACCCAAATAGTGGACCCGGTAAAGTTGAAGGCGAGTTTGTATGGCACGCCAACAGATCTGAAGCGAGCTTGCTTCGGATGTGTTGATTGTGGAAAGTGTGGATTGCGGGGTTCATGGAGGCAATCACCTGGAGGTTGATTATTATTTGCTTTGCGACTCGCGTATATAGATAATAGCGTCGATGGTTGCTTAGAGTTTCAACGTTTTCAATCCAAGGATTCATTTCATTACCGTAAAACCTGTGTAGTATCCGGTAGAATGTTATATCCGACACGGTATATTAGCCAATCAGATGAGGACGCCTCCGAATTGTTGTCATTTCCGACAGCTCCAAACATGGGTGGCTACAGCCTGTATAAAAGCCAAGGACGGGCGCGGACTATAAAATTCCAGAACTACATACTGTATCTCGATTTAATCAACTATTTCGTTAAAAAATAAATAACAAAAGTAGTTAAATATCGACTATGGAGGAGCGCGCTTAGTGGACCCGAGACTGTTGAATGCGCTGGAGTATCTGGAGACGTGGAGCGCCCTATCACATGACGAGCAAGCGCAGATGAAGAAGGTTAGCGCCGCGTTCACTGCGCTGGGCGCGGATGACAACCAGATGGAGGAGACCATCGCCACGGTGGGGGCGTTCATGGCGGAGATGCGATCGGTGGGTCTCTCGGCGAGAGATGTGGTGTTGGCCGAGACGATGGCGCGCCGCTTGGCAGCGGTGCAGGGGCGCTGCACACTATGGAGAGAGCTGTGGCCGATGCTCAGACGTCGATGGACGAGGTTGGGCGGAATTCTGCTCAGCTGTGCGCGTTAGTGGGGAGGCTGTTGCCCCAACTGCCTGCAGGGGAATGGCTTCCGCAACCCCACCAGCTCCGACTTGAGCTTGGGGACATGCATCGAAAGCAAGCTGGAGTTGCGCAGGGTGTTTAAGAAATGCGTGCGGCATTGGCGCAGATGGAGGCCCTTAGTGTGGAGGCCCGATCCATGATGTCGCGATTTCACTGCAACTTGCAAAGGAGTTAAGGTTCGGGTTGAAACGCGAGTACTTGTGGATTGAACACGGCACCTGTGATCTAAGTCCAGCTGTGCAAGTTAGTTCAAGTACAAGTTGAAGACGTAATTTCAAAGTCGCAGATCAACCTCGACATATATGCATAGGAAAGCAAGAAGAGTAGTGCAGCGCAGTTAGCGAAGCACACGAAATCAATCAGTTTTCCATCCTGCTGACAAATAGCAACCTCAGCTGATCGTGAACTACGAAGGCATCTTGCCTGAGTCCTTCAGCAAATACCTCTGCTCAAGTGCTACCATACCAAAGCGTGACACGCTTTTGTGACACATGACGTTCGGACAGTGATACTGCTACGGAGAAGGCACACCGGATGCCAGGCCAGGCCTTGTCAGTCGTCGTGTTCGCTAAAATATTCCCTTTTTTTTTCTTCACGAAATCTATATTTTACATGTCGTGGCTGAGCCCGTTTCTCAGGATTCACACGTGCCCTTAGCCGTTCGAGTTCGCTCTTAGACTGTCCGATGGAAGCGCGTCAGCATCGATTGCAGGCGGTCGATGGATCGTTGGCACTTCTCACTCACCTCTTGGAGTCGAATGACTTGGCGCTCTTCAGTACAGCACCCATGATCTCATTCATGAGCTCTCTCAAGCAACAACGCTCGTATCTCTCGTGGCAGTCGGCCAAGGTGTTGCAGCCCCTCCGACTTGGTGAACGCCGCCTTTATGTCATCCGCCGTAGTCGGATAAACTGTGCGAAACCCGCCCGAGTCATTGCGTTCATCGACTTTCCCGACTCGACGCCCAGCACACTCACCGGTATCGTTGGAATCATCAGCGCCTCAGCCTTTTTCCGATCGACGCTTCGCCGCTGCACCCCAGCATGGAACGCTGCCTCCGCTCGCGTCAACCATGTCTACATTTATTATTCATATGTGAACTCGATTTCACGCTAACTCTGACTGCGTTCGTGCCATGATCGCATGAGAATTTCGTCGACTTTGGCCCCGCCACATTTTGCGTGGAGGGCCGCGACCCCCTCCTCAAAAGATACCTTTCAGCTATTGATCGGCAAGAGATGACGACTGAGCTATCGCCGCTGAAGAGCAGTGAGCAGGAGTTCTTGCAGCAGACTGCTCGCCAGCGGATCACCACTTACGACGGCAATACGTGGGAGTACTATGACTCGGGGAGGATGAGTGATGCGAACGCTGGCCGACCACCGTTGGTGTGCCTTCCCGGGACGAGTGGAGTCGCGCGGTGTTTTCACCTGCAACTGCGAGAGCTGGGGGCAAAAGGTTTCCGCGTCCTAGCGGTAAGATCTTTGGTAAGGAAATGGCAATGCTCATCTAGATCGTGCTAACTTGTTGCCTTGAAATGGATCTCCTTGAAACAGATCCAGCATCCCGTTGTTTGGACACACGAAGAATGGATCCACAGCTTCGACAGGTTTCTCAATGCGATGAATTTGTCTGAGGTAATGGACATGTGGCAGGACGATTTAGATGGATGGATGAACTCACAAAATGCCGTTGTGAGTGCTAGATCCACGTGTATGCGGTGTCACTTGGCTCGTATCTGATACAGGTTGACAGATCATAATCGGATCCTAGTCGATGGTTTGGCGTCTCACTGATTACTTGCTCTGCAGCGTTATATGTCTCTCTATCCTCAACGCGTCGCATCCTTAGCGATGACGCAAGGGTTTTGCGATACGCACGTGTACGGAGCAAACGCTCCGTGCATCAAAATGTAAGTTTTCACTACTCATCTTGAAGCGGGTTTCATTTTTACGGTACGCTAAAATACGTTTTTCATCGGGCTCTGTGGTAATTGTAGGCTCCCTTACATGCCAGATTTCTATGTGAGAAAGTAAGTGTCGTCCCTCGCTGTTTAGTTTGCCGCGAACAAGAGCTCAAAATCGTTGAGAATTTGTTGGAAATACAGATACATCCTTGAGCGCTTTCCAAAGCCAACTCCTCACATGGATGCGCAGAATCAAGCAATCCAATACATGATGGATCAGGTGAGACCGCCTCACTGAGATGCCATGCTAACTTTGTCCGTCAGACATCAGGTGGAGAGCGGGCTGACCAAAATTGCACTTGTGCTGCTGTGTTGTCCTCAATTGCAGCTAGGGACTCTGTCTCAACAGGAGATTGCCTCACGCTTGACCCTCAATTGCCTCTCTTGCGACCCTGAGAGCTGGAAAATATTCGTTCCGGACGAGAAAATCACGCTCATTGACGTACGTTCATCATTTCAGTATAGATTCTGCTGTTGCTAAATCATTTTTTTCTCCGCTGAGTGCAGAGCTATGAAGACACCAGTCTTCCAACAGCTCTGAAGGATCAAATCGGTTGTCGCTACCCGCGCACCAAACAGGTATTGTCCCTTTCATATTGGCCGTAAACCATTCCTCCAAGCTAACGTCAACATCCCCTACAATGCTGCTCAACAATATAACTTGGAATTTTCAGGCATTGATCAAGAACGGGGGCGATTTCCCTTTCCTTTCGCACCATGAAGAGGTTACCATGTACCTTCAAGTCCATCTGCGCGCCAACGGCGTCTTCATCGCGTGAAAACTCCTCTTGCAACTTGTCCGCTGCAACAAATCCAATTGATAATACTACCAATCAAAAACACGTTCACCAATCGCGTTGGTAGCCATCGAAATGACGGTGTGGTCGAGCTTCGCAGCTCTTCGCGACGAGGTGGCGCAATGGAGCGATGCTGCCCTCGAGAACGACACAATTGTGGAGGGTCAATTAATGCATCAGCGACGCATCAGTCGCAAATGTTCGTTCTTCGACTTGGCGTCGGTGGCAACGGGGTCGGACGGCGAACGGGAGCGCCTTGAGGTGATTCTCAAGATTATCGACGGCGAGTTGTCGGGGGAGGAGGTCGACACTATGCGATACAGAATCAAGGTTGGGGATGTCGTCAACGTTCGGGGATTCGTGGAGCGTCTTGAAGGTGGAGCATTAATTTTGGTGCACGCGCGCGATATGACTGTCGTCCGAGCGTGGAAGGATGAACACCCTGGAGTGGCATTCCTCCCGCTGCCTACGGTTGTCACGACGGCTAAACTGCAATCCGTTGGCGAGGGAAAGAATGACAAGAACGATCCCGAGCGGACTGGAGCGGGGCAGACAGATGAAGGAGTGAAAGGAGAGCGTGTGCACTGCAAGTTCTGGATCAACTCGAAGACGTGTCAGCACGGAGACAACTGCGAGTTTTTTCATGTCAGCGACGCCGAGCGGAAAACGGAGCGCAGCAGGTGGCTGAAAGAGCGGTTGCACCTCAAACGCGTCCGCGCTCACATTGATGAAGACCCTCTGGATCCGCACGGGAAAATCGGGAAACAGCAACGTGCACAGGTGTTCGTCGAGTGGCTAGTGGAGACGTTTGGTGCGGAGTTTCTCGCGTCCGGCAAAGGTGTTGTGGACGTAGCAGGAGGAAGGGGCAGCGTTTCCTTTGAGCTGTGGAATAAACGGCGACTGCCCTGCATACTTGTCGAACCGGTACGTCGTGCTTTGGCTCGTTCTTGCTAAGCTTGCTAAATTCCTGGGCCAGGCTAACTCAAACTGCACGTGAACAGCGTCCGATGAAGCTTTCTAAGCAGCAGCACAAATACCTTAAGAAGCAGAAGAAGGAGCGCAAGCAGTCTGGGGAAGCAGAATCCTCACTTACCGAGTCGCTTGTTCCGCAAGTTACTGCACTCTTCAACATGGACACCTTCCTGGAGAACGCAGAGAATGTCGAGCTCGTGAAGCAAGCATCGCTTCTCCTTGGCATGCACCCTGACGAGGCAACTGACTCCATTTTCGACGTGGCCATCGCGTTCAACAAGCCTTTCGCGGTGGTGCCTTGCTGCGTGTTTGGTCAAAATTTTCCCGAGCGACGACTTGCGAATGGCGGCAAGGTCTTGTCGTATGAACACTTGGTGGAGTACCTCACAGTCAAGCACCCCGATATCGAGAAGGCATTCCTGCCATTCGATGGTAAGAACTTGGTTCTCTTTCGACGACCTCCATCTTCCGAATAGCAGACCTTGCTGACCTATTTGGTTTACAATACATACATGTACTGCTTCGAAGTACAACGCTAAAAGCTGGGAATTGTTTTCATGTTTTTCTGTTTGGTGGGTGTGTACGCGGGGGCGCGTTGTTCAGCCACTATTGCTGACCCGAGAGCTCGATTGAGAAAATGTGTATTCTCCCCGGGAACACGACCGCTCCGCTCTGTTGGGTAGTGTTGGCATCACCCTGATCTAGGAGAGTCAAATCAACGGGAAAACCCAGCTCTACGTTGCGGGAACTGCTAAACGATGCAGCACTCCATTGCTTTACGCGCTCTTGTCCACGGAAGAGAGCAACTTCGCCATCTACACCCAAGCAGATCCATGCGAACTTGGACGGCTTCACCTCCGAGGTGGACGCATGCATCTTTACTGGTAGTAGTTTTGCAACGGGGAACGATACCTGAGCCCACATTACCACAGCAAAGTGGAAGTTGGGCAAATCCTTCGACACGGTGTCACTATAGCTCACAAGGTGATAGATAACCCTGCCATACAGCCAAAACAACACCATTAGCAATTCCTGTGGAACCAACCACCTCTGCTTCAAAGCTATGTAGGCAAAGTGCATACCCTTCCTCCCCGGCCGCCAACACAGCATCTTCGTCTCCAACCGGAAAGCTCGCCAGTGTTGTAATCAGTGTGCGGGTGGGAACCACGCCAAAGTACTGGCCGCGATGAGTCACCAGCAAATGCTTCTGGCCGGTAGCCACGATAACGTAGTTCGACAGCGTCTTCTCGACATCCAGCAGCTTGGCGTGCGCGATCGCCTGCACACTTGGCTGGGCGACGGCAGGGTAGAAGCACTCCGCCCCAACGTCGTCTCTGCGAGCGATAGCAGACAGTCGTCTCTATTGGCAGCAGCAACACACCCACCAACGATCAGTCCACACGTCACCAACACTTGTGCTCAGCAACTTTCTTCAGCGCACACCTTCCAGAGGACCTCGTACTGTGTCACGCCGTAGAGATTGCCCAGCGCATCCCCGACAATGAACTCGCCGTCGCGGTCATGGCAAATCTGCTGCACTGCGCTCTCCAATTGGAACCGCCGCAGCTCCTGTCCGATGTTCAGCAGCAAGAGCAAAAAGGAACCAGTCGGTCAGTACACGGCTGCCTTGCTTCAAAGATCACTCGTCGCCGCCCCACCAGCTCCTCGCGCAGCACCACGAGCTCCCCGCCGGCGCTGCCTACCAGCAGCAGCGCGCCCTTGCCTTGCTCCTCCGCTTCAACGCCGCACACACTCTGCAAGAGCAAAGTAGCAGCAACACATTCACTCCTCGTGAGTCCCCTGACGCCACGCGCGCGAACGCGTAGCGAACGCCGCCCGCCCCTGTCGACACCCGCACAGTCCGCGTACCGTCACTGCGTGCGCGCACAAGCGGAGCCCCCAGCACACATGCGTCAGCGGCAGTTCGGCATCGGTGCTGCCGCCGCCGCGACCTGATTCATCGGAGGCGTTCGCGGCAACCGCGCGCACGCTTCCGTCCGCGGCCCCCACATAGACGCGGCCATCGCGGCAGCTTAGCGCGCACGTCAGCTGGCCGCCCGCGCCGGCGGCTGTGCCGGTGCCGTCCATTTGAGTCTGCGACCCCGAGGGCAAGCTGCGCCTGCGGCAATATTGACACGGGACCACCCGGCGTGCTCTCTCTCCTAAGTCTCACTGCGAGGTTGTGTGCAAAGCCTTAGGATATCGGTAGCGCGGTCCAACATTGTCAGGAAGGTTCGCGGCAGGCGATGGGGATCCTGTGAATCAGGCGTGGGGGTTGAAGCGCCAGTGGCGCACGCCGTTCCTTAGATATGAGGAAGGACAAGGAGGACATGGAGGTTGGTGGCGAGGTGTTCCCCATGCACGTGGATTAAATAGTGTGTTTCCTATCCTGACTGAGTGAGCGGCGCTCTAGGGCGTCGGCCGCTGGGTGCCGCCGGGGCCGCGGGACCAGAAGCGCAGCGAGAACTTCTTCTTGTTCTTGATGGCGTCGTTGGAGCTCATGGAGAGCCCGCGCATCTTGCCGTTGGGGCGGTGCGCGTCCCAGGACTCGGCGCGCGGCGAGGCAGCCCAGCCGTCAGCTCCAGTGGGCGTCGTGGGCGTGATCGGCGCCCCGTTGGTGCAGTCCCAGGACGCGGGCGCGCGCACCTCGGGCCGCTGCTGCGGTTCTTCACCACCGAACGCAGCGCGGATCTGGGGGAAACGCACGAGGAAGTTGGCCACGTACGGCTGGAAGGCATAAATGAAGGCGTTGCTGTCGTTGAACGCGGGGTCGCTGTCCCCCACGGGCGTGCCGCTGAGCGTGTGCTGCAGGATCTTGGCGATCTGCACGCCCGTGGGCAGGGAGTGCGCCGTATGCGCGGGGAAGTCGAACATCTCGGGCTTGATGAGCGCCGGGCAGAGTATCCGCAGGAAGAGCAGGCTGCCCACGACGATGCGCGTGTCGTGCTTGCATTCCGGGAAGGCCTTGCGGAACTCCGTGAGCATGTAGTGGCAGCCGGCGCGCAGCACGAGCGGCGCGAAGTGGATGGCCTTGGCCAGCCGCTGGATGACGCTCTTGGCGTACGCGCACACCTGCTTGGTCGAGGGCGCGCCGCTGGCCTCGTACAGCCGGGACTTCTCGCCGAACACGTCGCGCAGCACGTAGCGGAAGTAGGCGCGGCCCTGCGTCCGGCCCAGCTTCTTCATGAGCGACGTGAGCTCCGACGTGGAGCGCAGGAAGAGCTCCTCGCGTCCGCGCACGTCCGCGATCTCGGCCTGCACGGCACGCTCCAGCTCGTGCAGGCGCGGCAGCTCGCCGTGGGAACGCCTCCGCTGCAGGTTCCACTTGCCCATCGTCCGATCGTCCCGCGCCACTGCTGTTGCTGCCGGTGCGGGGGCCGCTGGTTCTGAGGCTGAGGCTGTTATGGTGCTCGAAACGCACGGGGCTGGCTCGCTGCCCTTCAATTCGCTAACCTGGAAACTCCTGCTGGCTGCGCTTGCTTGCTGTTAGGCGGGCGCGGCGAGTTCTACAATGGGAAGCAGCGGGCGAGAGGCGCGTCGATGATCTTTTTTGGCGCTCCGAGTGCAGGCTTGCTGCAGCTTCGCGGGCGAGGGTGAGTCTGGAAGGCGCGCGGCGGGTTGCTGCGGTCTGAGGCGCTAATGCTCGAGTGCGGGCGCCGGCTTCGCGGAAGGTGATTAGGAGACGGGGTCGGCCGCGAGGAATTCAGTTCGGCGCCTGCCCGTGACAAATCATAGTATAGCGGGTGGAGGGGCATCATTGTACAGAGGGAATGTAACCACGCGTTGTATGCAGATACAGACATGCCAAGGTACCAAATACATCGCTGTAAACAGGTGCATCGGTTATGCGCTGAAGTGAGTGTCGAGCAGATGGGCCAGCTGGATACGGCGCGAGTTCTGCGGCAGAAACGGGCGTGCTGTCATTGAGCTCAATCAGCGCCAATAATAAAGGCAAAAACAACCTGCTGCACCAACATGGCGCCGCCGACGCCAATTTGCAGCGACTGCCTCGCAGGCGTGCAGCTTGATATGTGTCTGCGCCGCACCCTGGCGTATGCTTGCCGGAGGCGTCCGTGAAAACTGCTGGGCCAGGCCAGGGACTCGCAGGCTTAGCGTCATGGCGGCCTTGGATCAAAAGTTTGATGGCAGGCGGCCACCCGAAATAAACAGCCCGCTGCTGGAGCAAATAGACTGCGCCATGCCGGCCGCACTCCGTCTTGACGGCCATGGGCTGGGCGCTGAGATCTGCGAGCTTGATGGGACAGCGGGCGTATTACGCCAGCTCGCAGTCTGCGCGGTCGCATCAGGGTGAGCTCAGGATGCAGCAAGCGCGATCCATGCGAGCCGAGAAGGCTGTGCGCCAGCCATTCTCGCTCGCTGTGCCACATCCGCAAGACGACCGAGTTAGCGACGAATGCGGCGTCCGAATGGGCTTCCCAGTGGCGTGTTACTGCCGTCGCGCGGCTGCTGCGCTTCCAGCTGTGCCTCGCTCGTGGCCTTGAGCGCGTACTAAAAATTGTGTTCGCATCTGGTGGAGGGCAGGACACGCTTGTAAGCAAGCAGCTTTGTCGACGGAATGTAATTGTTGCGTCATGGCAATCGCCTTCGCTTCCTTGAGGCCTGCTCCTGCAGGCAAAGTTCAGCCGCAGCGGCGGGGGAATTGCATTGCCGCCAACACTGGACGGAGGCGCCGTTAGCAACTACAGATTCACTGGCGGCAGTTGAGATGGTCGCCGCTACAGCTACTGTAGCACGATCTGGAGAAATGCGAAGACACTATCGTGGGCTCTATTTTCGGAGGTCCTGGTCAACGCTGAGGTTCGTCGAGATCGACGCGATGATGAAGAGCCACCCTGCCAGATTCGTCAGAATCAGCACGATCGGATCGATGATGAACGAGCTATTATAGCCGACAAAACTGCACAACCAGCGGCGCCTGGGAAGCCGAGTACGAAAGCACGTACGACTAGTACGCGGTTTACTACGGCGCTGTCCACCTTGCAGGATATCCTAGGCAGCATATCCTAGGCCAGTACTACAGTCCACTAATAGTAGTGTATCATTAATACAATACTACAAATTGAGCCAATTATTTAGTACTAATTCGAGATAGTACTTCGAAATTCGTGAAATTAGTAATAAAAATTCTACTAATTCCGAGATCGCTTCCTTCTATCGTTTTTCCGGTTCCGGACGGTTATTTAGCAAGCTTACAAGGACCTCAAGAGCGTGCAGAGCTATCAGCTCTTTGGAATTACAACCTCTATTTGAGATGTGGTGTCTTGTAGAGCGGGCCCAGATAGTGACATGGTGCTGCAATATTTACGCTGGTCCTACGACGCTTTCCTACATCTGAAGCAAACGTTCGATGAATCTTTGAGAGCCACATGGGTCTGCTGCAGCCGACATTGCCCAACTTTGAATAGAAACAGCAAATGTATAATCAGGTGCACCCGTACGTCTCGAAGGAATTCCGCTCAGATCCGATCTACGATGCTCGTAATGACGCAGCACCCAGTGGCGTGGATTAGTAATTTAAGCTTCTGGACCGAGCGATGTGGACGGAGGGTTCGGTCCCCATATCGTACAGTTCCCCCGAGTGGGAGAAACAGGACCTCCGATAGAGAAAAAAACATCAATTTTTGGATGCTCCGACATGTAAAACCGCAGCACAAAAGAAGAAAGCGGCCACTGCCGCAGCATAAGCCAACGAAACGACGTTAGTACCTGAAAGAGGAGGAATGGGAGCAAATAACGCCATCGCAGGCGAGCAGGATGTGGAAATTGCGATGCCTAAGTCAGGCAAACAACGGCGAACGCGTGCGAGGGAGGAGGAGTAGCCCGAAATGTCAGAATGATCCTTAGGCGCATTTCCAAAAATAGTCATTTTGTGCCAAAACATTCGCCTGTCCTTTCGAAATCGCGAGACAAACGTTCAAATTTGAACAGGAAGCAGAACGAATCAGCACATGGGAATATGCCATGTCAATTTGGAATGAAAACGTGCGCCAGGGCAAGTGTTGCAGTCGACGGACTCGATGGAGAAGGAGTTCAAATCACGATGGTGGTGAAGTAGTTTTGGGGATGCCAGCAACAACCAGGTAAGGGATAGCGGCAAAATACATATTTACGCAACTTATAACTAGCAGGCAGTGACTGTGGTTTCAGCACAGCCTTAGCGACGGTAGTTTCAATCTGCCACCGTGTTCGCCTCTTCATCACATCACTTGGTATAGCAGCAACAAAAAGCTGCAGAACAGCTGTCTCAGGCCACGCCAGCTGATCATCCCTGCCACGGAGCACCCATTCTAGGCGGTGGACGACATTGGCTCGGGGTACCAAACTAGATCGTCTTCGACTTAGCTGGGAATACATGAATTTTTTTTTTAATAAAGGCAGATGATAATAGTGAAAGGAAGAGTGGTGGGGGAAGAAGCTGGTGGTAGGGACCGGTGGTGAAGCTTAAGAAAGTTTTCGCTTCTTGTTGCTCATCCCGGACTCAGCGTTCTGGGATGTTTGGGTTGGGGGGAGGGGGGGGCAGGAGCAGAAGTGGCGTGGGTTGGAGTGGCAGGGGATGCGTTACGCGGCTTGGTGGCAGTTCGGGATTCAGTGATTTGTTCGTGGGGGGGGTCATCCTCGATAATAGCGGACTCGGTGTCTTNCCCCCCCCCCCCCCCCCCCCCCCCCCCCCCCCCCCCCCCCCCCCCCCCCCCCCCCCCCCCCCCCCCCCCCATCTTCGGTAATAGCGGACTCGGTATCTTCGTCAGTGGAATGGAACACAAGATCTTGGAAGCGAATTGTGAACTGGCAGCAAGTGTTTCGGTAGAGCTTGGGGCTAGTGAAGTGCGTGATCTTGATTTTTTGGCCGGGAGTAGGTAGCTCGGGCGCGTTTTCGTCAGCGTCCCAAATCGTCCCAGTCAGTAGATCACAATCAATGTTATACTGATCAGATTCGTACTTGTTTTGATATTTCTGAACGTAGTAAAATATGTCATCAATGTGAGTAAGGAAAATATTTGAATAAGGCCATGCGTACGTACCGCTTGGAGTCTTTGAATAGGTTTGCGGACGAAGAGATCGGTAAGATGAATTCAGATAAGGTGGCGTCCACCTTTCACTACGTGAGCGCTGGCCCAAATAAATATAGCGTAGATGTGGACGTTGTCTGGGTTTGGCGAGGTTTCAGTCATAAAGTCTTTGAACGCTGGTGAATAGTACGAATAAGTGTTAGGTGAATGCTCGTTCATAGATGTATGAAACTGGCTTACCATCCGAGGTGGGGATAATGCGAGGGGAGTTGTCTTGTTCGCTTTCACCGCGACGCTCAAGCGGAGACTTGTAGTCTTGTGGTATGGGGATGTTATCAAAGTCCATGGCTTGGTAGGGATGCGGTGGGAGGGTGAGAGTGGGTAGTCTTGGTTGGATGGCAATTTGCGTTGTGGGGTGGTGGCTGGCGCTCGGACAAGGAGAAAGTCACGAACTGTCAAGAATCATGGACGTTGGTTCATGGCAGTGGCAAGTTCTGCAAAATGTTGCTCAGTTAAAGACGTTAGTGTCGTAGTGCAGTTAGAAAGTCTTTGATTCGTGTTTTTCGTTCGTGGTAGTTAAGACAACTTCTGTGAAATGTCGATTAGTTGATGACGTTATGGTGGGATTCCTAGCCTAGCGTTCAGTGTCGTCAAGGGGCTGCCAGTAGCCATTTTTGCTAATATCCATCCGCCATTTTGTTGTATCAATGTTTGGCTGTAACTCCTTTAGCAGGCGCCTTTTAAAGGCAGGTGATAACGGGAGACAGCGTAGGAAACGTGCCCATCTTACCCACATACAAATGGTCGTAAAGCCATTTCGGTGCTCCAGGTACTCCTTCGAGATAGAGTAGAACGCGTTTAAGTGTACCACCCTGTGCCTTCCATACAGTCATGACGAGAGCTAATTCAACTGC
>JAGDFM010000119.1:32072-100364 GCA_019155715.1 Phytophthora pseudosyringae | reverse complement strand
TCTGCGACGCAGCAACTCGCTCGCGTTGTATTTTCTATGGATGTTTTCGATTTAAATCGACCTCGTTGTTATTTAGTTCGAGCAAGTCAATAAGCCAAAACGACAAAACACTTGCAATGCACAATACATTTTGCGATCGATCGGGAGCAAAACGTGTCTTTCCAAACCCGCTTTATCGCCATCGATACTAGTAATAACACTTAGCATAACATGTCTGCTGCTACAATGTAGCATCCCCGCCCCTCTGACAGATCCCTGCTCCTAGTGTCATTGCCAAGCTACCAGTTGAGCTCGCGCTCGAGCTGCGCGCCAGTGGTAAAACTGTCCCGGAAGACGCATTCTCGTGGCAACCTGCACTGCAACAAGCGCAGTTTCTACGGTACCTTCACGAGGTGTTGAAGAGTTACTTCGCGCCGAGATTTTTCGCAGGTTTCCCCGCCTAATCCGGAAAGGTGGGACCAATAAAGACTGCGAGGTTGCAAGCATCGCACAGGTCTGACATAGATGCAGATTGTACTGAGTTACTCAATTCTAGCAGTTCGTGTATGCACCTCGGTTCCCACAAGACGGCACTTTCCTCATTTAACTCAGTAAATTGTGTGGCGGGCAGCAAATCGCCATTGAACTCTGGAACTATCTCTGAAAGGTAAATGGCTGGTCGCAATTCCGGATTAGGCGGGGACGTGTATCTCGTGCGTGGCAAGTAGAAAACGCGCTCGCACACGGTAATCGTCGTATCGAACGGCAATGGCGAGGAAACTGCAAGCCGAGGCTGACTGCGGCACAACAAGTCTCTGGCTAAACTGCTGCCGTCCCGCTCTCAATTAATCAGTCCGCAACGAGGTGGGTATCGTCATTCGCGTTCGAAGCCTTTCACCAGCCTAGGTGAAATTCTGCTTGTCAATCCAGTACACAATCACGTTCCGCAGGGTATGCAAATACACGGACGCACATGGCTTCCTCGCTGCCAGCTGCATCTCGTTCTGGTTCAGTCGTGCGTGGCCACATGGGCCCCATGTGGCCACGCGCTTGGTGGACCACCGAGCCGCTCCCGCTCACGATGGAGCAGTTGGCAACTTTGCACTCTGGGACCCGTTCGGCGAGTTGCTCCGTTCTACGCGCAGGCGAGAGACAGGAAAGTCGGGAAGCGCGAAAAGGCCGGCCGGCACAGCACTGCGCATTGTGAGGAGCGCTGCCAATAGCTTTGCTCTGGTCTGCCCTCGCCGCAATCGCTGGTCTTGACAGTCGAGAACATTCCTCCATCCGAGGACGAGGCGGTGGATGTGCGTGTACCTGGCGCCGCGATGGCGTCGACGCTCGTCGCCTCTGCAGGTGGCGACGCTCGTACTGGCACTCGCACTGCTACTGCTGACGGCCGTCGACGGCCGTACACTGCGCCTTGAGGAGACGGGCAATTCAGGCTACGGGTCGACGGCAGTCGGCAAACAGGAGGTAGGGGTCGTCACGACGGACACGCAGCAGAGCACCACGACGGTGACCACCCGGGCCTGGAACTCGGGCAGCTACAGAGACGCCAGCCAGCTCAGCGACGAAAAGTCCGTCTCCTTTGACAGTCTGGTGAAGACGACGACGGCTCCGACGGCAGAGCGCGATAGGAAGCAGTCGAAGGGGGCAGCGTCCAGTGCCTCGGGCTCGGCGAGCAATGACGTTCAGACACCGGAGACGGTCACTGCCAGCAGTGACAGCAGCTCTAATGGTGCAACCAAAG
Source organism: Phytophthora pseudosyringae (assembly GCA_019155715.1). Lineage (NCBI taxonomy): Eukaryota > Oomycota > Peronosporomycetes > Peronosporales > Peronosporaceae > Phytophthora > Phytophthora pseudosyringae. The sequence continues at coordinate 98,635 of JAGDFM010000119.1, read as the reverse complement.
ACAGGAGCAGAAAGAATGCAGGTGGTCCCAAGCAAGATAACGCCGATGATGGCAGTGATGGCTCATTCGACGATGGCGAGAAGGATGAAAGTGCTGATCGCAGCGCGGACAGCAAGACAGGGAAAGACACGACTTCCAGCCAGACGGGTACTACCAACAAGGCGCCAACTCCGGCGCCGACACCGGCCCGAACTCCAGGTCCGACACCTACGCCGACTTCAGCAAAACCGCCGCCGCACCCTGGTTCGTTTGATGCCGGGTCGAAGGGCTGGACATCTTCTTCCGGTTCTTCCGAGCAGAGTGTGAAAGGCCAATCGTACGAGCTCGGCTCCACCAACAGCGCAAAGGCGCTCGAGAACAAGACAAAGTCTTCTGCGTCCACCACGTCCACCTCGTCTTTGGACCAAACGCTTGTGGTGGTTATTGTCGGTGTCGTTGGAGCTATCGGTGCGCTGCTCATGTTCGTATCGCGCAAAGTGCTAAAGGAGACGGGGGATGACAATGATCTGGAGGATTCCAGCATTTTCTAGCTCGGCGGATCGGATGGATATCTGTAAACTTTACTGCGTCGGTAGTGTGATTTAAGGGGGGAGCTAGCTGGCCTTGCCGTCGAGCACTAGGCAACAGCAGCTAGCCCATAATGCAGCACGAATGGAACAACAAGGGCTATACATCAATAGACTAGCGCACGCGCCACAGCGCGCGATTTTTCTTGTTGATCTGCACCCGCTTCAACACCATTACCCCAAACAGGGATCACGATATGCTTGAAAAAGCTCATCGGCACGACCGTGATCTACGCTGTCTTGGCCTTGGTCTTGGAGTACGCACGGTTGCGCTGGGTGAGCATGTGGCCGTACATGACAGGCAGGCCGGGGACGTACACGAGCAGCACGAGGATGACCACCACGTACAGCGAGATGGAGATGTTGTGCGTGTTGGGCAGCACGATGGCGTACGCACCCGTGGACAGAAAGCTCAGCGAACTCACCATGCAAAGCACCTCACCTGTGGGAAGGATCACCAGCAACAACAGCATTAGCTTTGCACTTGCGTATCAACGACAAGGATGCCACCGAAATTTGGGGGGCATCTACCGAGGATGGGGAGGGGGGTCAACGTACCAAGCACACCAGACGGGTAGAGCACCATGAAGAGGTGATAGCGCAGAAAGACGAGGAAACCGGGCACCGCATTGTACAAGTTGAGCGCGTAGAAGGAGTAGCGCGGCACCTCCACGAGCCCCCAGCTGGCCACCATGAGCGGGAAGCCGAACTGGTAGCGCGACACGGGGCACAGCACGTTAATGGCCCAGACAAGCCACAGGCGGGAGCTCACCTGCATGAGCGTGGAGCCCAGCGGCGAGCGCACGAAGCCCACGGCGGCATGCACGACCTCCATCACGGCCATGGTCTGCACCACCTTGAGGGGCAGCGACACCACGTCCCACGTGCTCTGCGCCACCTGGCTCCAGTCCTGGCCGGCATCGTGCGCCTTGAGCACCGTCGCCACCGTCAGGTACAGCACGTAGGCCCAGCCCGCGCACGAGGCGCCGTTGAACGCCAGCAGGTACAGGTTGAGCAGCGCGTTCTTGGCCATGGTCGGATGATACACTAGCGGCAATGACGCAGGACAAGATCTGCGGCTGACACGCATGAAAACCGCTTTGATTGGCCAGGAACGGTTTTCAAAAGGATGCCGGTATGATACCAGTATCAAGGCGGTACTGACGCAGCCTGCAGGAAACGCAAGGTTGGTCAGATGCTGTCCACTTTAACATGTTGCCCTTGTTGTCGATCTTGCATGTCAATGACGTCAGCGGTGAAGAAATGCCAGCGAGAACCAAGTTACAGCAAAGTGCAGACATCTTGTATTCGATATTCGTGCAGCTCTTGGTGAGGGTATCCGGAGATCGAGCTGGCGATGGGTCAGTACCATTCCGATAGCAGCTCTATTCAGATCCGCCAAGCTTGCTCTAGCGTCCGTCATCAGGAGAGACAACGGCAATCTAGTTCGAGCCGAGGCTTGTGCGGATCTGCTCCGTGACCTTGGTCATATCCGTGTGGGCGTTCACATCGGCAAGCTTGCCCTGCTTGCGGTAGAAGTCGATCACTGGCTGCGTCTGCTTGTGGAAAGCCTGGAGACGCGAGCCCAGCGTGGCCTCGTTGTCATCCTTGCGTTGGATCAGAGACTCGCCCGTGATGTCGTCCTTGCCGTCCACCTGGGGCGGAGCGAACTTGACATGGTAGCTGCGGCCGCTGGCCGGGTGCACGCGACGACCCGAGATGCGCTCCACCAGCACTTTGTCCGGAATGTTGAAGTTGACCACAGCGTCCACCTGGGTGTTCTCCTCAGAGAGCATCTCGTCGAGCTGCACAACATCAGCAAGCAATGCTCGAGTGAGCACAATAATGTCCGCAAAACCCCTGTCAAACTCGTCTCTGTGCGCACCTTCTTGGCCTGCACGACCGTGCGCGGGAACCCGTCCAGGATGAAACCGCGGCGGCACTCGGGGCTCTTGATGGCGTCCTTGATGATGCCGACCACGATCTCATCGGTCACGAGGGCGCCCGACTCCATGGCGGCCTTGGCCTTCTTGCCCATATCGGTGCCAGCGGCCACGGCGGCGCGCAGGATATCGCCAGTGGCCAGGTGACAAAGGCAGTACTCGTCCTTTACCAGGGGCGACTGCGTGCCCTTGCCGCAGCCAGGGGGGCCTGCAAGCACGAGGTCGTCGATAAGTGTCGGCCAGTCCCAAGATCGGAATTCAGAGGATCCTAGTGCTGCTGCTGCGTACCAATGAAGATGGTGCGGCGCTCCTTCTTGTCGGCGCACTCGATGCGCTTCTGCAGCTCCGAGAGCAGCGAGGCGGTGGGCACGGCGGCGAGAGACATGGCAACGAGAGGGCCAGGAAGTCGACGCGCTCTTGGGGAGAAATCGGAACTGACGGGACACCACCAACCGGCCACGTTTTGGCGCCCTACCCCGCTCACAAGCTACGATTCACCGGTATCTACCGGTATACATCGATTAAGTACGACTAAAATATTTTGGAAGGTAATTACGCGCTTTTTACGACGTTGAAGCTGGACCAACACTCTGCTACAACGCCGGCACCTTCGAGGTTTCTATTAGCGCGGCGTGCGTTGATTTCGATGCGCTTACTTCTCCCTGGTAGACTCCTTGTCCTCAAGGCGCGCGTTGCGCTGGCTGGTCAGCTCGGCCACCCAGGACTGAACCAGCGGCGTGCGGAACTTGCCCTTGGTGCTCTGGAAGAAGTCATCCAGCGAGATGTTCTGGGCTGCGCGCGGCAATGGAGGAGGCGGCACACAAGATGCATTAGCAAGAGCGGCGTAGTACCTCACTAAAGGTAGGTGTGGATGCAAGCAGACGGGTACCTCGCTCGTAGTCGTCGGCTTGCAGGATCATCTCGAACTTGTCAAAGTCCTGCAGAGCAGCAACAAGAGTATCGATGCACAAGACGTCAGTAACAAGCAGCGGCATCAGCAGAGATCAAAGAGACAGCACGTACCTTGACAACCTTCGCCTCCTCGGTAGATCCAGCCTCGTACTCGTTCCACAGCGTACGGATCTCCGCAGCGGACGGCGTGTCCCCCAGCGTGTTGCAAATCTCGTCCAGCGCCTCCTGCAGCAACAACATCAAGACCAACAAGTCCGTCAGCGAATCCATCCTCAAGCCCAAGTATCACCACACACAGCCACCCCAACCCACTTTCTCCATGCGGTGCTTGTCTTCTTCAGCGACACCTGCTCATGACCAGCACAAGACGCTTCAACATCACCAAGCCAAGCTCCACTTCCAGCGCTCAGCCCTACCGTCGTGAGGCGTGATGTCGCCCACCAGTGACTCCGCCAGGTCGTGCACAATGGCCATCTTGATGCATCTGCCCAAGTGCAGTACAAGACACTGCCCCGTCAGCTCTGCACTCTCCTCTTAACGACTGGCCAGGAACGAGCGACGCGTACTTGGATCGGTTCACGGTCTCGTTGGCGTCGTCCAGCAGCATGCAGCACATGCCCATGCGGTACATGTGGTCGGCCACGGACTCGGGCAGCGCCACCTTGTTGTTCACCCATCCAGTGCGCTTGAGCGTCTGCAAGCGGTCACAACAGAGTGACACAGTCAACACCTTAGATGGCGAATTTCTCTGGCCACAGAAAGATCCAGAGCTATTCCTTCGCTCAGCAGGTAGAGCAGCTACACATCTATCTAATGTCGGATTCCACTCACTTTGAGACGTCCGCACAGTCGCAAGAACTCGATGGCGCTCAGCGCCTTTGCTCCCGTCGCCATCGACATGCTGCCGATTGAATTGTGTACCCTCTTCGTATCCCGGGTACGAATTTCGATTAGGTTACAATTATGGTTACGTTTTTCAACCAATCAGCGGCGTTGGCGTCACAAAAATGTGGCCGCGACGACAGGAACCTAATGGCGGTGCTTCGGGGGCCAAGGTCTCGGCTCCTGCGGCTCGTACAGCACCTACAAGTGGGTCATCCTCTTCTGTGTCTTCTTCTCTATCTACAACGCCTTTTGCTCCGCGTCGCAGTGCCGGGAAGTCTGCGAATTCCACTGCCAAGCCTAAAAAAGGTACCAACTCCTGCACCGATGACGCTTCGTGGCTGCTACGCGCTCTAGACAAGAAGAAGAAGAAGAATATCAAGCCCGATACGAAGCAAAACGTCGCAAAGACCTCAGATGCCGAAAAAGTGGCGAAAACAACGCAGCAGAAGCCGAGAAATGAACGAAAAGGTGGTGCGGTTGGCCTCGCCATGTCCGTGCAGGAACGCCAGCAATTGTGGCGCAGTGGGGCGGTCACGAAGGTTCAGGACGAGGCGGCAGAACGTGCCAAGCAGCAGGAGCGAGAACATCGGGAAACGGGCTTCGACCGCGTCTTCCAGGAGGTTTTCAGCAAAAGTCAAAAGGAAGAGAAAGGGGGAGACGAGGAAGAGCTGGACAGCATCCTTGGCAGTGGAGCTAGAGGCGGCCGTTCGTCCTCGTTGGGACTGCCCACTGCGACTTCAATTGATGGTAGAGATGACAAGTCGATGAAGGAGACGGTGACGAAAGCCGCAGGGAAACGGAGAGCTCCAGATGAGGAAGAAGAGGAGGAGGAGGCGTGGGGCTTTGCTTCTACAGGGGACAGTGCACTGCGTCTCGATGATTTTGACGCTCCGGAAGAGAGTAATGGCGTGGGGTCTGGCGACTTTGGCGCTGCAGGGAAAGCTGCGGAGTTTGAACGGTGGAAGACGGAGGACGCACAAAGTGCGGTCAGTGACAACTTTGTGCGGCTCAACATGCGCAAGCGGTTCAAAGGCAGCTCTGGTCGTGCGAAGAAGCGCCCGGCGTATCTCCGAGCACGGAATGGGAACCCGCTGGATGAAGCTACCGGTGAAAAGTCCAGCGGTATCGCTCCAGTTGTGAATGCGAACGGCAGCCAGCAACGCAAACAGAACAAGCCGCTCTTGGCTGATGACGGAGTGGACTTCATCGAAGAATGCCTGGAAGCGCTGGCCAAGGCTGAGAAAGCGCGTGGTCTTCCTGGTCAGGAAGGGTCGAAACCAACGCCACCCAAGCAGGAGACAAAGCCGTTGGAGCCCCCGAGATGTCACCATGCGCTGGTCTGCCAGAGCTTGGAAGTCAAGAAGAAGAACAAAAACCACGGCCGCCGATTCTTTGCGTGCCCGTTGAGTTTTGACGAAGGTCGCTGCGACTTCTTCCTCTGGGAAGATGACCACGTACCGCTCGCGCTGCAGACACTCTTCACCGCTTCTTCGACGACCTCTGCGGCAGAAGCGGAAGCTATCGAGTGTGTCCCCCTCGATATCGAGGCTACCGAAGAAGAGCAGCGTGATGCTATGCTTACCAACCTCCGGCTGGTGTTTGGACACGCCGATTTCCGTCCTGGTCAGCAGTGGGCTATCTCGAGGGTGCTCCGTCGAAAGGATACGCTTCTTGTGTTGCCTACTGGTGCAGGCAAGTCGCTTTGCTACCAGTTCCCTGCACTCTTCCTCCCTGGAATTTCACTCGTCATTTCGCCGCTGATTTCACTGATGAATGACCAATATGAGAGCCTCCCTGGCCCTCTGAAGGCCCGCGCCGTGTGTCTGTCCGGCTCCTCCGATTCGGGCTCCTCCAAGGCGAAGCATGCGGCTTTTGTGCGCGATTTGCTGGCAGATAAGCTTTCACTCATCTTTCTGTCACCAGAGAAGGCACTGGGTGCGGGTGTGCAGGCCTTGCTTGCGATGCCCCGTGTTCGAGCTCGGTTAGCGCTAGTATGCGTCGATGAAGCTCACTGCATTTCCGAGTGGTCTCACCACTTCCGTCCAAGTTATCTGCGATTGGCAGAGGTGTTCCGCCATGCGCAGTGCGTTCTGTGTGTGACTGCCACAGCTTCTCGACGTGTTGTGCACGATGTGCTACACCAGTTGCGTTCGCGTCGGCAACGTCAAGTCGGGGCCGACAAGGTTTGTGAAAATGAACGTGACATGGTTCTCCAAATGCCGTGGCAACGGAGAAACTTGGCGCTCGAGGTGCGATCTGTGCGCTCGAATGATGAGAGGCAACGGCATCTCGTCCACATCCTTCCAGAATTAAGCAAAGGGTCCGCTCAAGGCTCTAAAGGCAGTGGTGGAGGCGTCATCGTGTACGTCCACCAGCAAAGACAGACAGAGGAACTAGCAGCTCTGCTTCGAGAGCAACTGCCTTCTCCATGGCGCAGCTCCGGAAAAGTACTGGCATTTCATGCTGGTATGGCTCCCGATGCAAAAGAGAAAGTCCGCACGGGTTTCGCGCGAGGCAGGGTGCGTGTGGTAGTGGCCACCATCGCCTTTGGTATGGGTATCGACAAGAAGAATGTGCGTGCGGTGGTGCATTATCACATGCCGTCTTCAGTGGAGGGCTACGTACAGCAGGTTGGTCGAGCTGGTAGAGATGGAAAATCTGCGCGAGCACTCCTTTATCTGCTGAATGAGGACGCTGTCCACTTCCGGTCACTGCTTTTCTCGACGGCGCTGCACCGCGACCAGCTTCGGAAGCTGCTGGCACTCGTTTTTCAAGATGAGGTGACTCCAGCAAGTGCAAAGCATGCCGTGGCTGTGAAATACTCGAATCAACGAGCAGGCGGTGACCTGACACTTGTGTCTCTGGAGCGAGATTGGCTAGAGCGCCACCTCGACTTGAAGGCGGCTTCTGTCGAGACGTTTCTCACGTTGCTAGCTCTCGACACGCTGCGTGGTCACGTCAAGGAGGATGACAAGTCGGGCTTACGTGTAACTCTGCAGCCTCTAAGCATGAGTCGGTGTACACTCCAGCTGCTCGACTCACAAGCTAAGAAGTTGGCGCCTCGTTCATGCGCAAAGCTTTTGCTCGAAGCTGTGCGGCGCAAGGAGCTACCCAATGCTCGTGTCACGCATCGCAAGGACGGGTATTTGAGCTCTTGGTCCATTGATTTCCACTTACACGAGACAGCCTACTGGTACGCATGTGCAGTTAGCACCAGCGGGAATGGAGAAGCAGCAGCAGCATTGCTGGCAACCTCAGATTCCCAACAAGAAGGAGAGACTAATGCTGCCGCCGTTGCAGCAGCAACAAATGAACGGCGAATGCTACAGGAGCTTCGAGCAGCTCAACAGACTGGGCAGATTCAACGCTTGTCGCTCTCGCAGCCAGCATTCCAGGTGCAGTTGAGCTGGCGAGTTGGCCTGACCGGAGATATTAAGGCCGAGGCTGTGGATCGATGGACCGACAGTTTGTATGCCAAGCATGAACATCTCGAGTCCCGCCAACTTTCTCGTCTTGCTCATCTGTACGGCGCGCTTTACGCGGCTGCGTTGCCAACACCATCTCCGACGACATCAAGGCGTGATGTAGAAGAAGAAGGGGGTGGGGGAGAAGATCTCGAGGAAAAGGCTTGTGCTTTAGAGACCAAACTTGTTCACTATTTCGATGGCGACGACGTAGTGAATGGAAATGGCGAAGGCAAGGGTGATGACGACGAACAGCTACTACAGAAGATGCTACGACCACTGACCGTATCGCTGATAGAGGCAATCGAGCGCGATACGTATTCACTTGTGCAGCTTCGTCTTGGTGGTGGGGGTCCAATGGAAGGAAGCGACGCTGAAGAGGACAAGGCTAACGGTGAAGACATCAAATGGACGAGCTATGCAGTGGCAAAGGTTTTCCATGGTTTAACAACCCCGCAACTCCCGACGCGACAATGGCGCGACCATGTGTGCTGGCGTCGATACTCGGACGTGGCCTTCGAACGCATCGTGCAGATTGCCCATAAAGTGCTGTCAGAGGATCAAGCTGCAAGCGCAGGATCTACCAATGGCAAGAACTCACCATTGGGACACTAACGGTAATCATGGCACGTTTAGATTATCTTCTACTTGGGTACTAGTACTTTCGTGGGGAAGCCAGGTGGGTGCAGGGGTCACTTCCGTCGATGGCCATGGCTCCAGCCGCTACGTGAAATATGCGGCACTTTTCGAGCCAACTTCTCTGCTTACTAATATGCTAACTTACTTAACGTCGAGTACTTGATGGTTCATAGATCACAGTTTACTTTTCTCTGGTTGGTGAGAGGCGCTTTCATGAGTACGTGGGGTAGTGCTGAACTGGAATGCGGTAGTTTGATCGGTGGCGACACAGTAGCTGCTCATTTTTGTGTGCCACAGGCTCGGACCTCTTCCGGATCGAGCAGGTGGCACTTAGTTCTGTGTTGGACTTGGCAGCGTTGTGGATACCGGCAATTTCGATACGTTTCGCCCAGGTCTCAGCTGGTGAGTGCCCACTTTCCAGCATTGAGAAGTGGCTGCCGCTGTGGTACAGTTTGCGCTCGTGGGTTTCGCTCTCCAGCATGGCGCTCCAGGTCTTCTTGAGCATCTGCATCTCCTCATCGTCGTCCGAGTCTTCGCCATAAATCTCCGCGCGTTCTTCTTGGCGACCAAATTCTCGGTAGAACCGCCGTGTGAAGTCGAAGTTGTTGAAACGCTGACAATCATCGTCACTGCTGCCGGCTTCTTCATCGCTGCTGCTGAGGTCGTACCTGCTGGTGCTGGACTGGTATCTGTGGTCTGTCTGCGTCATGGTGAACGCTGGCGTAGGCACCAGTGGGTAGTGGTGAAAGCCTGGAGTGAGTGACACGGCTGCTGATGTTCTCCTAGCTGTGCTGGGCGACAACGCCTTTCTTCGAGCGGGCTCATCGCTCTTACTATCGATACTGCTGGGTGGACCAACACGCGTTACTTCTCGGTGAGCTCCGCACTCGAGAAAGGTCTCAATGTGGGTCATCATGCTGAAGCAAATGGCGATCAACTGACGCTGGCGAACGACTTCTACAACCTCAAGCGCCTGCTGCAAGAAGCGGTTCAGAGCCATGGACCGCGCTTCAATCACTCGCTTGGATCGTGAACCAAACAACTTGCGGGGCGGAAACTGCTTGAACACAAACGCGAAGCGATCTGACGTGGGCGGGGCCGAATGGTGTCGATGGTGCTTTCCGCGGTAAGAGTTGATGCTGCTGCAGGTGCTGGCGCTTGAACTGATGTTGGAGCTGCACGTGTTGAAGCTGCTCTCGGTGCTGTCCATTTCCGGGCTGGTGAGGTACGAGGCCATCTGATCGTCGATCAAAGACAGGAGCTTTTCACGCAGCTCGCAGAATTCGGAGAAGCAACGGCGAATGTGCCAACTCTGCCGGGTCTTGGTGTTCTCAACCCGCAAGATGTAGACGGTCGACGGCTTGAGCGCCAGCGCCGACGTGATGGAAGCCGACAGCGCATGTGTCGCGCTGTTCATGATGATCTGTGTGAACGGAGGCGAGTGGGGAAATGTGGACGGGTGAGGCAAGCGAGCTGGTGCTGGCGACTGGTAGCGGAACGTTGACAGGAGGTTTCGCGCGGGTGTCTTGACCGCCTTTCGACTGAAGCGCTCACCAGTTTCGAGCACTTGATTCTCGTGTCGCAGCTAGTCTCGAAAACGGATGCACACAAGTGTTCTTGGCGAGCCGCGATTGTCTACCGGTGTTTTGTGTTTGGAGGATGAATCGGAAGTGGTGACTGCGAGTTGAATGCCTGTCGGTCGTGAGCTCAGGTGAGACCATCTCACGGGCCAGAGGCCGACTGGACTGCAGGCTGTTGAAGGAGAGCGGCACCTGCACACTCCGGAAGCTCCTCTCGTTTCTCTAGCGCCAGCCAGGGTTTAACGGCCCCAATTGAGCCTTTCAACGACAACCTGGTTAGCTAACCTCGCTGTGTGTGGGTGGGTAAGCGCTTGGCTCGTACAGATACCATGGTACTTTGGCTCGGATCTCGAAAAGTCGCATTAGCTCACAGGCCGGATCGTGGCGTGAGCCTTTCAGACGCGCAAGTCCGGCGTAACCGCGGCAAATATTAGCGCCCAGCTACACGCTGATCAGTCGCTGACCAGTGCTGCTTTCAGCGAGCGCTCCACGTCTTGACGCCGACTAGTCTGCGTGCAAGCGGTGAGTGCCGCCAAACGATTTAGCTCCTGTGCTAGGTTGTTGGCAACCTTTTGGTTGCAGTGTGACGAGCATCCCACTGCAGTCATTGCAGCCAGAAGGGCGAGCGTCAAACTGCAGGGCAGGCCCGAATCCATCTCGCTTTCGTGCAAACTTGCTCTCCAGCAGAGGGAGTACTTGTTGTTCTTCTTTGACGCGAAAAATGCGCTGGTAACAATTGCATGCTCAGTTTTGGTGCCTGATTTTGTTTCGATAGCCGCGCGCTTTTCGTCTTCGGCTCGTGGTCACTCGGTGTGGAAGGCTGAAAAAGCTTCGGTGAACACGCTTCCTTCTAGCGATCCGCACGTCTGGATAAGGCTTGGCCCGATATCCACTCGATGCGTACAATCGTAGTGCCCAACTACCACGGAGTCTTCCCGAACCGAGCGTTTTGCCAGGCGATCTGACCACCGACTCTCCTAAGTTTCGCTGGAAGGCCATACTGCTGTCGTCTGTCGCTCGAGGCTCTAATGCTAGCTGGGGCCGAGCTTGAGCGGTGGTTGACGATACCGGCGTGATGAGAAGTTCTACGGAGAAGCAAACACAAGCTGCGCTCGGCGTTCTGCTAGCAACCACACCAGAGTTTCCATACTGACTGTCTGTTCATTCGCACGTCAAGTGCTGTTGCTAGAAGTGGACAACCCGGCGTCTTACTTGATACCACCCCAACTTCCGGAGGTGTGCCCAGTTCTCAATCAAGCCCGAGCCCTGGCCGGGGCGCTTCGCTGGGGGTAAAATGGCGGCTGTCAATCAAGTTTGCTTTGTATAACGTGCGGACGCGTAATAATACCACAAGTTCATGGGCGGGAGGTTTTCCGGATAGCTTCACTGGTACTGAGATTCCATGCTACCCACCTAACAAGGGTGGGATAATGGCTTGACCAACAGTCAATGCCATTATCCCACGCCAACAGCGCGGAGCCCATGGGTGCAGACAGACCTGACATCAGCGAGAAGCCGAAGACCAAGGTGCTGTGTGTGGGTCACAGCATTGACTTGTACTGCAGTAGCAAAAGCGCCGATAAACGTACGAACAGTACAGCAGAACAAGCAATGGCTAGCTTTTTTTAAAGCTTGTACAGTACTAATAACATGTGTTAAAATACATGTAGCTAAAAAAAACTATTATACGACAACCAGGCCTGCGTTTGAGCATACTTCTCCTGCACGATATTATATTTTTGATCACAAAAAAAATACGTTTATTTTTTACTACGTTCCCGTTGACGTTGCACCACCCACCCTGCAAGCACTAGACCTCTTGCCGAGTTGACTAAAAAAATGGCATAACCGGGATAACCCGGGGGGTCTGTATAGGATCCCGCTGGAAGACCTGACAGATGTCGACGCACTCGATCTAACGGGAGTAATCTAGTTCATCGCGATGAGGTTAATTTACTTCGGGAGAGATGTCCAATCGCGATTTGGCTCATCTCTCCCGAGCGCATGAAGTTCTAGGCGATAGTTTTTTTTTTTTTTTTTCATTCACCGAGTTCCTCGGTCTCTCTCGGGCCCACATACAAGACCAAGTCAACAATGTATCCTGGAGGATAAAAAGTGGGCACTGTTGTTTTCCTAGCTCTCAGACGAAAAGGAGATCACGCCACAAACCTTTCCTCATGGATAGCCGTTTGCACAGCAGGAAGCGTGGATACGGGACGCTTCAAGCCCTTTGGCAAAAGCCACCAGATGCTTAGTCCCGTGTTCAAAGCCTGTACGAGCACGTATTGTACTGGAAAATAATACTAAAAATTGACTATACAATCCCGTGCGCTCGACGGTCGAGTCCTGTGCGCAGACCGGTGCGATATCTCTCGCGGCCCACGCTAATACAGTACGTATAATAGAGTCGCTACTAGCATAGTGTGACGTTGAGACGCCCCCAGGAGATTTGCAGGTACACACACACTCGATCCCGAGCGCCATGGAATTGATGCTATCCTGGGGTTTGTCCCTACCGTACATGTACGATGGCTCAATCCGACTTGATTTTGCCCCTAAGTTGGCAGCCAGATCAGCCACGGCTGTTCTTGGTCAGCAGCGGAAGTCCATTCGCCATTCCTGAATCTGCCACGCGCTGGCCAAGTCTCGATGGTGTTTCTCTCTCGAGCTGTCGTGCTCTTCACGGCGGCAGTCGCGGCCTCCGGTGCGTTGGCACAATCAGCGACCCAGACCCAGCAGGCGGACTCGGCCTCGATGCTGCAGGCGTTCGAGGCCTGCATGGACAGCTTCGCCGCCAACAGCAGCAGCAATGGCAACAACACCGTCACGGTCAACTCCAACTTGTTCGTGGAGGAGTCCGCGCTCTACAAGGACTACGCGACGGGTCCCAAGGCTCGCATCGACCGCAAACCTCTCGGTGTGTACTTCGCAGCCTCTGAAGAGGACGTCGTGCGTGCCGTCACCTGTTCGGTCAGCAACGGCCTCGCCCCCGTGCCTCGCAGTGGCGGCCACTCGTACGAGGTGCTGTCGTCCATGGACGGCTCGCTGGTCATCGACATGGCCGACATGGTGGACGTGAGCCTCGTGTCTGAAAGCCAGGAGGAGGGCTCGGCCCTTGCTACGGTGCAGGCCGGAGCCCGCCTGGCCTGGATCTACACCGAGCTGGACCGCCTGGGACGCTACAATTTCAACGCCGGCACTTGCCCGAGCGTGGGCATCGGCGGCCACATTTCCGGCGGCGGCTACGGCATGGTAAGCCGCCACTACGGCCTGGCTGCTGACCAGACCACCGAACTGCGCGTGGTGCTGTACAACGGCACGGTGGTGACGGCGTCGCCGACGGAGAACTCGGACCTGTTCTGGGCTCAGCGTGGCGGTGGTGCTGGTTCCTTCGGCATTGTCACGCTCTTCACCGTCAAGGCGTACAAGATGCCAGAGGTGACAATGTTCAGCATGCAGTTCAACGCCTCGGTCCGTGCTCAGGTCCTGCGTGCGTGGATGCACTATTTCCCGACTGCTGACTCGAAGGTCACGACGCAGCTCGTGGTGGACGGCGGAGGCGCCCGCATGACGGGCCAGTACCTCGGCCCCAAGACCGAGCTGGACGTTCTACTCAACGCCTCGGGCCTGTTCGACCACGGCGGCTTAAAGTCGCAGGACCGTCGTGACAACTGTTCGCAGCTCGCGACCAAGGCGTACGCCTGGAAGGGCACGTGCGACGACCTGAGCTCGCTCAACGTCTCGCACCACCTGACGGCGGCCGACAAGGACTACAGCAAGATCAAGGGCGGCTACTCCAACTCGGTTCTGGACGACGAGGGCGTGCAGACTGTTCTGGACTGGGCCGACAGCCTGCCCAACACCACGTGGGCCTACATCCAGTTCGAGGCGTACGGCGGCGTCTTCGCCACGCAGAAGAACGACATGACGCCGTGGGCGCACCGCGACGCCGTCTGGTCCGTGCAGATCGGCGTTGGCGCCAAGAAGGGTGAGTCCGAGGACTCTCCGTCATACCAGTGGATCCGCGGCATCGCCGGCGCGCTGGAGAAGTACTTTGACGGCGGCAACTACCAGAACTACTGCGACCTGGACCTGGGCGCCGACTTCGGCCAGCGCTACTGGGGCGCCGACAACTTCGCCCGCCTGCGCCAGATCAAGGCGCAGTATGACCCACTGGACGTCTTTCACAGCGCCCAGTCCATCCCGCTGCCAACGAGCTACTAGAAAACGAATGGCAAGAACATTGGCTAACCAATACAACTACTAAGTTAGTTCAAGTTGCCTTTTTGTTTACTTAGTACTTACTTCATTCAACAACACAACGTACCCCTTAAGTGCCAAATGTATATAGGTTTTACTAGATCTCTAGGTTTTGAGTCCATCCCACTGTCTCAAGTCGATCCAACGACGACACCTACTTCAGTACATACGTAACTTACCCGATGGAGTCGCACGAGCCCTCGTCCGCAGCGGCAGACGCGTCCGCGGCGCCCTCGGAGCCCCTGCCAGCCTCGGAGCCGCCTAGCGAAGACGTGTGGCAGCTCAAGAGCCATTGCTGCGCAGCTGTGCGCGCCTTCGAGGCCCAGCGCAGCGCGCAGATCGACACGTTCCAGGCCCGGGACCGCGCCTATTGGCGCCAGTTCCAGGAAGAAATCCGCCGCGGAGGCGACGAGAACACGCGGCTGCTCAAGTTCTTCACGCTGAGACTGCAGGCCGATCTGGCGTACGCAGACGCGCTGACACAGACGCGCGCGGTGCTGGATGCCCCCACGACGCCAGGAGGAGCTACGGACTCGAGCGGGTCGACGGGCAACGACCAGCTGAACGTGCAGTCGTCGGTGTCGAAGGCGCTTCACGCGTTGGGGGAAGTGCAGACGCAATTGGCCGAGAAGCTGGTGCAGCTGACGACGGTGGTGAAGAGAGAGGTGACCACCAGGCCGCTGGAGGAGATGGCGGCCACGTACAAGGAGCGAGTGGCCGCGATGCTGAGTGAGGGGGAGAAGCTGGACGCGATGTTGTTCCAGTCGCAGAAGAACGTGCTGGCGGCGTTTGCGAAGTATGACGAGTTGTTTAAACAAATGGAGAGCGAGAAGGAGAGTGCTGCTAGTGCCGATGCGGCGGCGAGAAGGCAGGATCTGTGGCTGGCCGAGATGAACTACTGCATTAATGTACAGAAGCTGCAGCAGTGTCGGGTGCGGTATGTGACAGGAATGTCCGCGCTTTTCCAGCAGTACAAGACGATGGAGGTGTGGAGAGCGTCCGTGATTCAGACGGCGCTTGACACGTACATCCGAAAGCAGAAACTTACGTATGGCGAGATGGCCGGCGCGATGACAGAACCTTTAGCTGCTGCGCAGGTACGTCACGGAACATCCTTCGTGCGCATTGTGCGTGGGGGCTTAATTTTTTTTTTTTTAAATTGTAGCGTATCGACCCTGAGCGAGATCTCGTGCAGAGCGTGCGAAGGATACCGAAGAACGTACGTGCATTACCACATTTTCATCTCGCGTGGGGCGTCGTACTAACGGTATGTATCTGTGGTCATGCAGTATACTGCAGCCGCGCTATCAGCTTCCGATGACAAGGATGCGCAGCTCTTTTCAACGCTGCGGTCCCCCATCGCAAGCCCGCTACTCGTACGCTGTGGATTTCTGAAGAACCAAGTTAGCGGTTCCCTGTTTTCGTCATGGAAGGATGTGCTTTGTGCCATCACGCAGGATGGTTGCCTGCACCTGCTAGACCTGAAGGAGAATACGACGCGCTCGATACTGGAGTCGACGGAGGCGATGCTGGGCGCTATCGCCACGAACGAGCAGACGACGGACGTGAATAGTCAGTCAGTGTGTCTGGCGAACTGCCGCATCGAAATTCTGGGCAAGAGCGCGACGCCCAGCTTCGAGATCACGGAAGTGAGTCCGCCGTCCGGACTGTTGAGCAGCATGTTGGGCGTGGGGGGCTCCCGGACGCTGACGTTCCAGTGCCCGAGCCAGAGCGACCTGATCGACTGGGTGGTCGCCGCCAAGCGGTTCATCTCGGCCGGGTCATCCATGGTGAATAGATAGAAGCTGGTAGGCTGGCAGCGGTCGAAGTCGTCATAATGAGCAGGCAAATTGACGCCCCCGAACAGCAAAAGGCAACACAAATTCAAATCGTGTGAATGCAGGATAACAATTCAGGATAATTGACGCCCCGAACAGCAAAAGGCAACACAAACTTCAACATCGTGTGAATGCAGGATAACTTATCGTGTGTTTCCCTAGAATCAAGAATAAATATGCCGACCAAAGGGTTTACGGTGGTGCACACCACTTCATGTGCACCACACCGGTCTCCGGTAATTTACTGGCAGCCGCACATCAATCGGAGCCATCGACACCGAGCGAGCAGCTATGGGCCTGCTGGACGGACTGATCACGGGCTTCGCGCGTAAGAGCAAGTTCGGGCGCTCGCACTCGCTGCGCCCGCTCACGAGCAAGCGCGCCAACCGCCGCTTCTACAAGGGCAACGGCTGCCGCAACGAGGGCACGCACGCCAAGCGCGGCCGCTACGTCGTGGACCAGGACAAGCTGCTGCAGCTCGAGGTGCCCGACCTCACGGGGTTCAAGGTGCGTCACCCTCGCTTCCTCTCTCTCTCTCTCTCTCTCTCTCTCTCTCTTTCTACCCCTTAAGCTGTCTCTAACCTGGTAAGGACTGCTCTTTATTGCAGCTCAAGGCCTACGTGTCGCCGCTGACGCCCAACCGCCGCCCGCAGTAGAGTGGCAGGCACTGGAGCTTCCTTCTTTTTACTTCACAAGGCAATGACACAACGGGGTTAGAGAAAACTTGGAGACTACGTTGCTGTGTTATCTAGGAAGTGCACAACGTCGCAGAGGAGAACTACGTTGCGACGAGGGCTATTGAAGGCTTAGGAGATGGTGCAGCCGCAGGTCTGGCCCTTGCGCAGCTGCTGGCACTCCTCGCTCAGCAGGTTCAGCTCCATCTCCTGACGCTCCTTCTCCTGCACCACGCGCTCGTACTCGGCCTTCATACGGGAGAGCTCGCTGCCGACCTCCTCGCGCTTCTTGGCCTCGCTCGAGAGCTTCAGCCCGGCAGATTCACGCTCAATCTCCACGTGCTGCTTCGTGGAGGCCTCGTCCTGCAGCATGCTCTCCAGGTTGGCGATGCGCTCTCGCTGGGCCTCGGACTCCGCCTCGAAGCGCGCCTTCTCGGACATGATCTGCGACGACTGCACCTGCATCTGCTCGATCTGCTCCTTGTAGATCTGCTCGCGACCACCGACGCTGCCGAGTTCCTCCTTCACCTTGGACACGTCGCCCTGCAGCGTCCGGATCTTCTTCTCGTAGCCCTCCTCCTGCCGGCTCAGCAGAATCCGCATGGCCTCGGCGTACTTGGCCTCGGAGAAAGTCAGCAGACACTCGAGCTTGGCGCCGCCGCGCGCCTTCTTCAAGTAGGCGTCACGGAAAGCTTGCCACTCACGCGAGAACTGCTGCATGTCGGCGAAGCCACCAGAGTCGCCGTCGCTGGCGGCGGCCAGCTTAGGTTGGATCTGTTCGGCGTACAGCACTTGCAGCAAGCGGTCGCACATCTCCTTGCTCTGCGCCGCATTGTTACGTGCGCAGGCAGCCTTGTCGTCGTCCATGCGCTTGCGCAGATCGACCTCCAGCTTCGAGGAACTGTCGCCAATAGCAGCCGCGCGGTACTGCGCCACAGCTTGCTCCTCGGCATCCTTGATCGCCTCGACAAGGTCTTCGTCATCAAGCGGCAGGTCCAGAGCAGCCAGACTCTTCTTGAACGCGTCAGCAGCGGAGCTCATCGCCTTGCGGCACTCACTGGCAGTCACACCTTCCCACGCAGACGTGATGACCGGCACGCCGCCGCTGTTGATAGCAGCCACGTAAGCCTGGAGCAGCCCAGCGAACATGCTACCGTTGAGCGGCTTGCCCTGCAGCATCTTGGGCTGCAGACTGTCCCCGTACACGATCTGCTTGACGTCACTGAGCTGCTGCTGGAACTCGGGACGCAGCTCTTCAATCGGCAGCGCGTCCACTTGCTGCAACCTGGCCTCCTCGTGCACGGGACGCACAAGCGTGACACAGTCACGGTCACGGAAGAAGTCCTTCATCATGGCCCGGATGCGGTTGCGCTCCATGTTGGCCGGGGTGCGAGGCTGGTCGGCCAGTGCTCGCTCCAGATAGTCACTGCTGGAGATCGGGTCTCCGTCCTCGTCGACCAATTCCAGCGTAAAGTCTCTCACGACCCACAGGAACGACGGGAAGAAGCTGTGGAACTGCAGGACGTCCTCGTCCTCGCTCTCCCCGGCCGAGGCGCTGACCTTGATGTGCTTGGCCAGGTTGGCGATGAAGCTCAGCCCTCCAATAGCCTTCTCGTCCACGCTGCCTTGGCTGTTGTAGATGAGCTTGGAGCACAGCAGCGTGGCCAGCGAGAAGATGCGCGCGTCGTACTGCTGCGACGCCTCGAGGCCGCCCATGCCCTCCGTGTCCAGCATGAGCACCCACACGTCCTCGCCGTTGGCCATCGTGTGCTTCTGCGGCTGGCCCCAGAGCCAGATGCCGCGCGTGCAGCGCTCGATGGTGGGGCCCACGCGGAAGCCGCTCTGCCTGCCCAGCAGCCAGTTGAGCATGGAGCTCTTGCCCGTGCGGTAGAGGCCGGCCATGGCCACCACGGCGACGTGCCCGTCGATGCGGCGCAGCAGCTCCACGGCCTCGTCGTTCACCTTGAGCTGGTCCTCGTCCTCGCTGAACGTGATGAGCGGCACGGGCTCCGCGGGGAATGCTTGCACTGCCAGTTCCGTTGACATGGCTACACTTTGTTCCAGGCAGAGAGAGACTTACTTTTTAGTGCAGCTTGGATGAAAGCAAAGTGAACTTCGCATGACGAGCTGTATCAGGTGGCTTTGGCTGATTTGCGTTTGTATACATAACCTATGTGACGCACACCACCGATACTTTTCGAGCCGAGCTCAGCCACACGGGCAAAGCCGACTGCTACATCCAGCAAGCTACCGGTCGTCGAGATGCTCCTGTTGCGGCGCGTGGGCGCGCGCTGCGGCGCCCGTGGGGCCTCCATCAGCTCGACAGCTTCGTCAAGAGCGTTCTCGTCGCCCGGATCCTGTCTGCTGTCCGTCTACGACCAACGCTCGCAGCGCAAAACCTTCGCGACGTCCAGTCCGGCGGCGCTGCAGGGCCTGAACGTGGACAAACTGGACCTTCCGCCGCTGCCGACCGCCGACGAGGTGGACGCCACCATTGCAGCTGCGGAGGCGCAGGCGCATGGCCGACAGATGGCCAAAAGGGTCCAGCACATGCCCATCCGAGCGGTCCACATCGCGCGCAAGATGGACATCGCCAACCTGTTCGAGAAGCTCTACACGGACCGATTCAAGGTCACCCACTACCTGCACAAGGACTCCATCGTGCTGCGGCTCAGTGGCAGTAAGAACAATGCCCATGCAGGACTTGTCACGGGCGTGGCGCCGCCTATAGTGCAGGGTCCCGGCAGCAGCTCCAACAATGACACGACGAAGCTGAGTGTCGGAGCGGGGGGCAAGGCCGTCACGTCACGACGAGCCTCGGACAAGTGGGTGGTGTATTTTGACTATGGAGCGGTGGTGTTCTTCAACTGCGACCAGGCGCTGGTGAACACGCTGATTAAGCACGCCACGCGCTTCTGCAGCGACGTGTTCGGGATGCGAGGGCACGAGGAAGAGATGCTGCTCATCGGCGACCCGGTGCAGCAGAAGTGGAGCACACTGGTGGAGAACAACGTGCTGGTGCGTGAGATCGACCACATTAACGTGCACGTGATTGCTGGTGTTCTCTCGCAGACGGTGGCGCTTGAGTTTTACGAGCGTCAGTGCGAGACCATTTTGAGTGAGTTCGAGAAGCTCAACACGGACGTGGAGAAGAAGGGCCCCCGAGGTGCGCTCTTTGGGCGTGAAAATGAGCAGACGAAGAGGCTGTTCAAGATTGTGGCGTCCAACAACACACTACTTATCGACTTGGTGAGCAAGCTGCGCGTGATCGACCGCAAGAGACCTGGTGATCCGGCCTGGAGTCAAACACGATACCACAACATGTGGGAGTCGCTGCTCGAGGAGTTCGAGCTCCACGAGCGCTTCCAGAACCTCAATTTCAAGCTGGAATTGATTCAACACAACACCAAGGTGAGTTATCCGCTTTTTTGTTGAGGCTTTTGTTGTGACTGTGTTGCTGACGTTGCGTGTGAAGTTTTTCTTGGAGGTGCTGGATTCCCATAAGGGCGAGCGACTCGAGTGGTACATTATCATCCTCATTTCTGTGGAGTTGGGTATTGGTGTCTACGAGCTGCTCATGAAGCTGGCTTAGATCGATTAGTGAATTCGTTTTGCCAAGCTTTCGGTCCAGAAGAATGAAAAGTCGGAGATACACTCATTCCATTAGACAAACGCTGCAACCTCCCGCCTACTGACGTCTACACGGTGTGTCTTGCTTCTCCAGCTACTTGCGCTCTCGCATGTCGCTCTGTCCATCTATCTCTTGGCCCACTTGGCATGCTCATGGGGGGCCTTGCGGTCCGTGAACTCCGACGCCGGCTGACGTCCTCCGCTGTTCACATGCTTCCAGTAGTTATTGAAGGACACGAAGTCCTCCGGACCCAGGTCAACCGTCTTGGTGCGCAGCATAGCGGCCAGAAGCGAGCGCAGCTTCTCCACCTGATCTGTTGACAGCGTCTTGGAGCTCTCCTGCTTCTTGCTGCTCTTGCTGCTCGGGAGCTTCGTCGGGGTCAGATCGTCCAGGTTCAGGTCCTTGGCGCTCAACACCGTCACACGCATGGTGTGGTACAGGTGGAAGGCGGTCCAAAAGAGGTGAGACCAGGCACCGCCAGCAGTTTGACTCGGACTGAAGCGCTTGAACTCGTAGCGGAACGCCACGAGGTGCACGCGCGTCTTGACCGGCAGGTTCTGCAGCACGGGGATGAACTTCAGCACGGCCTTGCCGTTGCTTCTAGCTCCTTCAGGGAGCACGACCACGGGTCCAGAGGCACGCCGCACCACGTCCGCGATCTTCCTTGTAGGCTTTACGCGCTCGGCACTCACTGGCATGGCCAGGGACCTGTACAGCGCCTCCAGCAGGCCGCAGACGTGCACGAGACCCCCGTCATCGCCCTTCCCCTCTGTGGCGAACACAAACACGGGCGAGAAGCGCTTGGCCAGGTATAGGACCTCCAGGAAGCTCGTGTAGTTGCAGACCACCACGTCGCCCGGTCCGACGCGGGTCGAGCCCTTGGAGCTCTTGGCTTTGGCCGTGGCGAGCCCCAGACGACGCGTGTTGGCGCCCTCCTCCGACGCGAAGACGCCGAAGAGCAGCAGGAGGAGCGAGCACAGCAGCCACTCGATCAGGCGCTTCAGCAGGCGCCCCAGGAACGGGACCACGGACAGGATGGACACGACGACGTTGACCAGCACCAGCGCCACGGCCGAGACCAGCACCAACGGGAAGCGCACGAGCGCCAGAGCGGAGCCCGAGGCCGCCTGCAAGACCGTCGCGGCCCAGCCGGACGTGAAGCGCCGACGCTGAGGCACGAACGGGTTGATGCCCGTCGTCAGGTCCGCCCACCGACTGTACTTCTCCATCCGATCCAATACTGGAGTGACAGGGTGGAAGAGCTTTGTTACACATAACAGTCACACAAAATTACACTAACTATCACACAAATGTTACCCTAATTAGGTGTAATCATTAACACGACGGTATACGTCATTTACCGTCACATTGCGACTGGATCAATTGCCGCCACTATGCCTCGACGTGGCGGCCGCGTGCCCAAGGCCGAGCTGCCGAATGGCAAGCCGCCGGTGGACGAGGCTGAAGACGCAGACGTGGACGAGTTCATGCGCGAGGAGGCCGCGTACCGCAAGGAGTTCGACCCCGTGGCGCCCTGGAAGCGCGACGACATCCCGGACTTCGGCCCGCTGCAGGACCGCCACCACGTGCTCATCTTCGGCGTCGTGGGCGTGGCCTGCACCGTCTTCTACGAGGCCACGGACTACTTCAGCCAGATCCACCGGTGGCTGGCCTACTTGGCCATCTGGTTCCCGCTGTGGTTCCGCCTCCTGGGCCGCGTGTCGCCCGCGCCCACCGACGACGAGCTGGACGCCCGCGAGCGCCGCGACTTCGAGCAGGAGCTGCAGCGCATCATCCACGAGAAGGACGAGGTCGACGACTGAGTGCAACACGTTCAATGGGAAGATCAAGAGCTCTACAGTACAAACTGGCAAAAGACAAAACGCGTGGAAAACACCTCATCTGTCGACCTCCGATGCTGTTCATAGCTCTCTCACACCTCCTTCCCCCTCTCTCCAAAGTCAGCTCGCCCCTCAGCTCTACTTGCGGAACCAGCCGAAGAAGCCTCCGCCACTGGTCTCGTTGTCGCCTGCGGCTGCGGCTTCGGCGGCCTTCTCCTCGTCTGTCTTGGTACGCTCCGTCAGGTCCGGGAACTCGAGCTCGTTGAACGCCATGTCGAACAGCAGCGGCTTGCATGGCACGGCACGGAACTCGGGCGGCAGCTTCACCAGCTCGCGGTGGCCCTCGATAGATCCGGCCTCGAACTGGTCCTGACGGTCCGCCAGAGCACTAACCTGGCGTTTCTTGCGCTTCTTGTCCTTCTTGTTCTTCTTTCCGTCCTCCGCGTGGGCCAACGAAAGCTGCTCCAGCTCCAGACGCACGGCATCGGCACGCGTTGAGGACTCCAGGAAACTCTGCGCCGTTGTGCGACTCACAGCGCCCGCCAGCTCCTCGTGCAGCTCGCGGGTAAACTCCTGCAGCAGGTTATCCTTCGCCGCAGGCTGCGCGGCCACAATTTCCTCCGCTTCAGTTAAAAAGCCCGACGCGTACTGGTACAAAGCCATCGCCTCAGCAAACTTGTTCTGAAGAAGGTACGTCTGAGCAACAGTGGAAGCACGGCACGCACGAAAGACGGCGTGGTAGGCGCTGTACTGGGCGGCACGACGCTGCTCCAGCTCGCGGATGCCAGGAATCGACAGGATATCGCCGACAGTCTGCACCAGCATGTCTAGAATATGCGTGAGCTCGCCAGCCTGCTGTGCCGAAAAACGCCATTTGAGCGTCCGGTACACCGTAGCCTGGCGCTCCACCTGCTTCGTCAGCTTCTTGAAGCGCGCGAACTCCTCCAGAGCAGCCAGCAGCTCCAGGTCCGAGTGGACAAGCGCGCTGCCACTCTTCGCCTGCTGCTCAAGCTTCGCCGTAGCGTTCTTCAGAGCCTGCAGCAGCGCATCGTACGCACTCAACAGCTCCAGGAATCGCGCCTCGCGGGCCTTGTCGTCCTGGGCGGCATCCAGCTTGACAGCCAGCTCGGTCGTGCGCACCACCGCCATCCCCAGCTCCTGCGTCGGCACCGTGAGCTGCTGCTGCTTCCACTCCACAGAACCGAGGCTGGCCACCTTCTGCTTACGCGCCTCCAGCAGCACCAGGTCGATCTTCGACTGCAGCAGGGCGTTGCTCGCGCCCTCGCCGCTCGACTGCAGCTCCAGCGACGACGTCTCCGCCGAACTTGCCGTGCGTCCCTGCAGCGCCAGACGGTGCTCGCAGAAGCGGATGAAGGGCTGCAGCTCGTCCGCGGAGCGCGAGAACAGCTCCTTCTGCGAAGACGTGCCCACCTGCGACAGGTCCGCGTAGATGCGGCGCGCCGTGCCGAACTTCTCGAGCGCCGCCACGTGCTCCTCACGGTGGAAGGCCAGGTTGCCAGCCATGTAGGCGGCGTAAGCCTCGGCCTCGAGACTCGTGCGGGCGTCGGCGCGGACCGCGCAGAGCTCAGCCAGCCGCTGGCTCCACTCCGCCGCCTTGCGGAGGCGGCCGTTGAGGTGGAACTTGATGCGCGAGTTGGCGTCCTCGCCGTTCTCCGACTTGTCCAGGTTGTCGTCCTCCTTGAGCTGCATGGCGTAGCCCCAGGCGCGCTCGGCGTTGTACAGCGGCAGGTACAGCAGCCGGCTCTCCGTGGCCGTCTCGGCGTCCACCTTGCGGCTGACGAACTGCTTGCCCTTGCCGTGCGTGAACTTGACCGACTTGCGGATGCGGCGCAGGCGGCGCGTGCAGTACTGGCGGTAGCGCTGGAAGTCGCGGTGGCGCAGGCCGTTCTGCAGCTGCGCGGCCTTGACGGTCTCCAGGATGGGCACGCTCAGCACCTCGGCGCTCGCTTCCTGCGCCTTGGCCATCGTCACCTCGATCTCGCTTATCTACTGTAGTCTCCACTCCCCCTTGTGTTGTGGAGGAGGCCACGGTAGCGTGGTGCGCAATGACTGCTTCAAGTTGGTGTGTACGTTGTGTACCGTAGCTCTTGGGCGAAGGTTGTTTGTCGGCCACTCCATTACGCCCAAGAGGATGCAGAACTGCTACTACCCGTTGCCAGTGCAGGCGCCGCTGCCTGCCCCCAAGGACGACGATGCGCCTATGGAGCGGTTGGACAAGTCGCGTGCCAGCTCCGACGAGATGCGCCGCCCATTCATGCAGCTGGGCGCCGTGAGCGGCGCCGCCGGCTCGGCGTACGTGGAGCTGGGCCGCACCCGCGTCGTGTGCGCGGTCTACGGCCCGCGGACGGACACGCGCGCGCGCCGCGAGTTCAGCAAGGACGGGCAGCTGGTGTGTGACGTCAAGTACGCGCCCTTCGCCGACAAGGCGACGCGGCGCGAGCGCGGCCAGGACCCGGACGAGATGGAGCTGTCAGCCATCGTGGAGGAGGCGCTGGCCCCCGCTGTGATGCTGCACAAGCTGCCCAAGTGCATCGTGTCGGTGTTCGTGACGGTGCTGGAGGACGACGGGGGCGTGTTCGCTGCAGCCATCAACTGCGCGTCGCTGGCGCTGGCGGACGCGGCCGTGGAGATGTACGACGTGGTCACGGCGTCGAGTGCGGTGAGCTGCTGCGCTTGGTGGCTTGGAGAACAGTTTTAGGGCATTACACTGACAGGGTCGTTGTGGTTTCGTGCTGCTTGCAGGGCATTGTGAACGGGTTGGTGGTGCTGGACCCGAGCAGGGAGGAGGAGCAGCGCGGAGATGGAAAGCTGGCGCTGGCCTACATGCCGTCGGTGGGGCGGGTCACATACATGCTGCAGGCAGGCAAGATTCACCACACGCAGCTGCAGGAGGCGGTGGACCTCTGTACGGACGCATGCACGGGCGTCACGCAGTCGCTGCTCACAGCGTCGCTTGTACAGGCGTTGTCCTGAACTTCTAGATAGGAAAGCAATACAAACATCCATCCCTTCGCAAATGCTGAATAGAGTGATGTAGTGATGTAATGTTCTCTGTTGGGCGTCTCGCAGGCGCTCAATTGCATGCCGCGCCATCGTCGCGTTGTTCTATAGCTTCTAGCAGAGCATGTTCACACCTTGCTATAGCATAAGTCTAGGCGACTACCCGCTGCGCCTTGCGATTCTTGAGCAGGTTCTTCATAAAGAACTCGCCGGCCTTGTAACTGGAGCGCACCATCGGGCCACTTGCCACGTACAGGAAACCCATCTGCTCGGCCACCTTCTGCCACTCGGCGAAGGCCTCCGGGGTCACGTACGACTTGACGGGCATGTGCTTGGTGCTGGGGCG
Organism: Phytophthora pseudosyringae; assembly: GCA_019155715.1. Classification (NCBI taxonomy): domain Eukaryota; phylum Oomycota; class Peronosporomycetes; order Peronosporales; family Peronosporaceae; genus Phytophthora; species Phytophthora pseudosyringae. The sequence continues at coordinate 73,035 of JAGDFM010000119.1, read as the reverse complement.
CAGGTACTGGCCGAAGGTCACGACGTCCACGCCGCTGTTGCGCAGGTCCCGCAGCGTCTGGAACAGGTCCTCGTTGCGCTCGCCCACACCCAGCATCAGCGACGTCTTGGTCACAAGGTGAGGTGCAGTCACCTTCACGCGCTCCAGCACGTGCAGCGACTGCTTGTAGTTGGCACGGTAGTCGCGCACACGTCGCTGCAGTCGCTCCACCGTCTCCAAGTTGTGCGCAAAGACGTCGAGTCCCGACGTCGCCACCTGGTCGATGAGCTTGTCGTGGCCCTGGAAGTCGGGCGTCAAACACTCGATCAGGATCTCCGGCAGCTTCTCACGCAGCGTGCTCACGGTCTTCGCGAAGTGGCCGGCCCCCAGATCCTCGTAGTCGTCACGGTCCACACTGGTGAACACGATGTAGTCGAGTCCCCAGGCAGCAATGGCCTCCGATACCTTGTTGGGCTCCTCGGGGTCCAGCAGCTTGGGCTTCTTGCTCGTCTTGATGGCGCAGAAGCTGCAGCCGCGCGTGCACGTGTCTCCCATGAGCATGATGGTGGCGGTGGCGATGCCGTCCTTGCCGCCGCCCCAGCACTCGCCGATGTTGGGGCACTTGGCCTCCTCGCACACGGTGCTGAGCCCCAAGCCCTTAACGGTCTTGCGCAGACGCTCGTAGTTGGCGCCCTGCGTGGGCTGCGCCTTGAGCCACTTGGGCTTGCGGTTGGACGCGTTGGGCTTGCGCGAGGGCTTGGAGCCGGGCGCGGCCTCGGCCTCGAACGCGAAGTCCTCGAGCGACAGCGCCTGCTCCGTGAAGGTCGGGCCCTGATGCGCCTCCTCGGCCAGGCGCTCGCGCAGCGCCGCGAGGCGCGAGCCGCGCTCCGAGTGCGTCACCTGCACGGCGGCGGCGGCGGCGCTGCTCAGGCAGCGGGAGTGCTGCGCGGCCGCGCGCGTGCAGCGGGTCAGCGTTGAGGCGTGCATCGTTCCCGGATGCGCCGCTGCTTGTCTGTTCTGGAGTGGCGTTGAGTTTTTCAGGTGGTGATGCCGCAGAAACATGGGACTCGCATACCCAACAAATGGGACTCTTCTATTGGTGGAAACGCGGCGAAAGTAATCATCGGATTGGATGAAAGAGGGCACTCGTCAGGAGAATATCATGCTTGATGGGGAGCGCGCCATTTGACTGGGCACCGCAGCTTTATCGACCGTCGACCATGATCCGAGGTGCTGCACGCGGGCTGTTCCAGAGCGCGCGGCAAGTGCGGCGAGCGGCCGCGCGGCAGGCTCAGAAGCTGCAGAGAGCGCGGACGGCAGGTGGACGCTCCGGCGAGACGAGGAGGACGGTGTGCGACCTGGCGCGGGAGGAGAGCGTCATCACCAACCAGCAGAAGCAGACGTTCGGCCGCGCACGGCACAGCGAGGCGGTGAGTTGCAATACATCGGGAGTTGGCGTGGTTGCAATTGCAGGAGCAAGACTGACGGTGGCTGCTTTTGCTGCAATGTATCGATCAGATGCCAAGGATTCTGGCGGTGGGCGGCATGGCGGTGCTGAACGTCGGAGCGATTGACGCGCTCAACGTCTTGCTACAGGACTTAGCAGAGGACGACGACGACGGACGATAACGGCGCTTCGCAGCGCATCCAAATAGCATGCTACAGACAGAAGTAGCAGAGCACAGTGTAATGCTGCAATGCTGCTTCATGAAAAAAAATGAGCCACTTTGTGGAGTCGAACGCGAGGGAGCACAGCTTTCAGCCAGAGTTGAGTCGTATTCAACAGAATTACTCGCCTAAGGCGTGGAAGGCGTCTTGCTCATGAATAAACTACCTAGCGGGAGGTAGCTCTCTGTCCTTTCCGTCCTCGAAATCGAGGAGCAGTCGGTAGCAGAGAACCCACACTCAACCACTAACTTACTCCAGCACGGGGAACTCGAACACAACGTCCTTGTTGGTCAGCTTCTTGTACACCGTGGCGAACGTGTCGAGCTTGGTCTCCACGTTGACCTGGTCCTTGGGGTCCAGGTGCACCTTCAGCAGCTTGGAGCCGTCAAGGCGGCAGCGCGTGCGCTTGCCAACGATCTCGGTGGGGAACACGAGGTCCTGTAACGGTCACAAATGACACAACAAAGGTCCAAGAACATGAGCATACGGCATGGGGTGGCGAGAACCCAGAGGCCATCATCGAATTTCTCCAGCGCGCAAAGGGACGGCAACGGCAACAGGCTCGCAGGGGCAACGTACGTCGAGGATCTGCTCCTGCACGTGGGTGAGCGTGCGCGAGCGAGGGCGCGGGCCAGCGCCGTGGTTGGCGCGCGAGTAGCCCTTGCCCAGGATGGTGCGCTGGGCGATGATCACGACGTGGCGGCCCGAGAACTTCTTCTCCAGCTCGCGCACGAGGCGCGCCTGGATCTTCTTGAACGAAGCGTGCAGGCGGAAGGGCACAAAGATGACGATGGCCTTGCGGCCCGAGGAGATGTCCACCTGCTTGGCGGCGGTGATGTGCAGGTCCTTCAGGTCGTTCTTGATCTCGGCAGCGGACTGCTCGAGGTTGAAAAGCTCCTGCGCAACCTGCAGCTCGAACTCGTCGGCGGTCTGGCCCTCGGGCTTGACGATCTTGGAGGCCATGGTGGTAGTGTAGTCGGGGTCTCTGAGCAAAACGGCGAATAGGCTGGTGCTGGTAGTGCGCGGAGGGAGGTCATGGAACGCTGGCCAGTCGATTGCAATAGGCCTCAGATCTGAGGAGAAGGCATTTTGGCCAATGATGACGCAGCGACTAATGTAGCCATTTTTGATATGGCTACATGTACAATTTCGACTTGCAAAGCGCTTCAGCGTCGATTCTGACGGACTGGTGTTGGTTTTCCTTCCGACACCACGTTGAGCGCAGACCACTTCCTGGCCATTCGCTACGCGGCAGGAAGGCGCAAGGTTTCACGACTCTGAGAACTTGCAGCGCTGTTTCATGGTAAACCCGTTTCGATTCCGGACGCCACAGCAAAGCTGAAGTTCTCGTCCGACGTGAAGTTACACTGCGTGCAGCACCGCACCACAGGAATACATACTAGATACTAAAAAGTACTATCGCCGCGGTTTCTGAGCCATATCGGGGGTCCGTCTTTGTGTGTTCTGAGCTGCCGAGCTGCACGCGGCGGTGTCATCGCGATGATCTCCCACGTTAAACCAAGTTGCCCTCACGTGAGGCACGACGTTAAAGGATTTGGTTGCGTTCCGAGTGACTCTTGACAGCCACTTCAACACGCAAGTCTGACGGGCGCGGCAGGTCGTGGCTTCTTTGCACTTGACTGCTGTTGGCAAGGACAGCGGCTTCAACGTGGGGCAGTCCAGCAAAAAAACGCCACGCAAACGCAAGGTCGAAGTTGTGCAGAACGTCGAGCAGCATCACAACTGCATTTGCGCTCCCGGCCGCAGTCGCCAACCGCCCAAGACCTCGCCCTCAAGCAACACCGATGGTTCTTCTCCGACAAGCTCTACGGATTGCAGTCATCACCGACGGCAAGATGTTGCGCCGCATGCTGCACACCAACGGAATGGACAAGCCTCAGCCGCTTTGGCAGAAGCGGTGGCCGATGCTCACCAAAGCGAGCTACACGAACGAAGGCAAGTCAGAGAGCGGCAATGCGGTGGCTGCTGGTGAAAGACAGCAAGCAGTGCAAAGCGATAATTACCAACTCGTGATCGTCGGTACGGGCTGGGCCGGCTACCAAATGTTCACGGAATGCTCCAAGCACCTGGCGGATATCGAGAAGAACGTGGGCGGCAGGAACGTCGACATCGTCGTGGTCTCGATGCGGAACGTAAGTTCATGTACACCTTGCGCTTGTACTCTTTCAGAGCCTTACTCCAACGTTATGATGTTTTTTTTGTATTTGTGTAGCACTTCCTGTACACGCCGCTGCTGGCGAGCACAACTGTGGGCACGCTTGAGTTCCAATCGATCACGGAGCCGATCCGTGACGGCATGTTCCGGCATGAAGGCCATTTCCACCTTGCAAATGTCAAGGAGATCGACCCCGAGAAGAAGGAGCTGTTTGTCAGGTCCGCCTTGGGCTCGCGTCGCGAGTACCCTATCAAGTTCGACACGTTGGTTCTGGCCTGTGGCTCTCGACCGCTGACCTTCGGACTGCCCGGTGTGGAAGAGCACGCGTTCTTCCTCAAGGAGATCCACCACGCCCAGAAGATCCGCAATCGCATCCTGGAAAACTTCGAGGTGGCCACACAACCCGGAGTCACACCTGAGGAGAAGACACGGCTGCTGCACTTCGTCGTGGTAGGTGGTGGGCCCACGGGAATTGAGTTCTGCGCTGAGCTGTACGACTTGGTACTTCAAGACCTCCGACACATGTACCCGGACGTGTCGAAGTATCTCGGCGTGACGCTGTTGGACTCGGGAGAAATTCTGAGCGGCTTCGACAAGCAGCTACGCACCGTGGCGCTCAGCAAGATCGAGTCGCGCAGCAGCATGCAGATCATCAAGAAGAACTGCATCGAGGTCACGGCTGACGGTGTCACGCTCGAGGGTGGTGAAAAACTACCAGCAGGTCTCGTGGTCTGGACGGCAGGAGTGGGTCCCAATGCACTCACCAAGTCGCTGACAGTCTTTGACAAGAGCAAGCGCGGCAACATCCTGACCAACCAGTACTGCCAAGTACTAGGCACGGCCGAGGTCGAGGAAGAGGCACCATTCGGCATGCCTCGCCGCTCCAATGTGTTCTCGATTGGTGACTGTGCTGAGATTCTGGACTATCCTCTACCAGCCACGGCTCAAAAAGCGCAAACGCAAGCGGACTACCTCACAGCGCTGCTTCGGGGCAAGAACGCAGCTCCTGCCAAGCCGTACATGTTCCGCAGCAAGGGCATGATGGCCTATATTGGCTCGTACCAAGGGCTGTTTGAAGCGCGGCCTGGTGAGGACAACAAAATCACGCTCAGTGGATGGCAGGCCTGGTTCCTGTGGCGAAGCGCATATCTGACCAAACTGGGAAGCTGGCGACTCCGAATGCAGGTGCCGCTGGATTGGCTCAAGGCGATCCTCGTGGGCCGAGATGTGTCCAGGTTTTAAGGGAGCCGACAAGGTGCAAACTCACTTCAATCAAAGCCTCATGTTGATCGCTTTTCACCTCGAGCTTTTGTTGCTTTTGCTTCTTACAATACGAGAGAGACAATGGGAGCGACTCCGATAGAGTGAGCCGGAACGCACAGTTTCGTGATAAAAAGCTCAATTTCATTTGGCAACTCTGAAAGAAATGCCTCCAACTTTCCAGTCCGTCACGTCAGACAGCAGCAGGGTCCTCGATCATTTGATACCGAGCTGTGCCTTGCAGTCCTGGCAGTACCACTTGCCCGCAGGTTGGTCCGTGAGTCCGACACAGCTGAAGTGGAACCACTCGTACTTGCAGTCGTCGTTGTCGCAGCCCACCATCTGGCCGAACGACACTCGTCGGCAACTGCAATAAATAGGTTCGTTCGGGTCGATGGGCAGATCCTCCGAGGCCAGGATCACCGGCCCAGCGGCTGCAGCAGGCACCGCTACGGTCGTCTCCGCGATCGATCTCTTCCTGGACGATGAGCTTCCAGCACTGGAAGCCTTGGACGCCACCGGCGTCACCGTCTTCTCCTTCATAGTAGCAGCTGCCACGGTGTTGTGTTTGCTGCGGACATGAGCCACATGAGGCACGGCGTGGCTCTGGGACACCTGGTGCATTGCCGTGGCAACCGACACCTTCTGCTTCTTGCGTTGGGGTCTGCTGTCCTCATGGTACTCCCCGTTGGCCTTCAACAAAGCCGAGTAGCTCTCGAGATCTCGGTCCAGACGTCGAATATGGTGGTCCACGATGTCGTAGCTCTGAGCTGCGATGGCAATCTTCTCGTCCAGCTTCTGCACTACCAGAGCATGTTTCTCCTGGAGCTTCTGCACCATCTCGTCGGCTTCAATGAGCTCGCGGAGCTCCTGCTCCGTAGCTTCCCCTTTTGTCGCATCTTCGCACCTAGCGAGCACCTTTTGTCGCGCACTCGTTAAGTACGCTTTCTGCGTCGTCTTGAGTTCTTCGAGCAGCGGGTAGGACGTCTGCACAGCGAGTGTTAGAGAAGGAAGCACAGGGCAAGAGGGGGCAGGAGGGCGGGGCCAGGCGCACCTTGTCCAGCTCACGCATGAGGTCGAAGTTGCGCTTGATCTCGGACGGCAGCAGGTACATGCTCTCCAGGTAGTCTTCCACGTAGGTGCCCATGGTGCTAGACTTGACTTTTGTATGGCGAAGGCAACATGGGACAGATCAACCGTTAAGTTCAGAATCGGACTTAACCGAATGGGTTAGTCTTTATGGGATGGATGGACTTGAAAAAGTGTAGCGAACTTCAACTATAGGGTTATAGCTACTTGGTCTTCTTCTTGTCGGAGCTTTTGGCCTTCTCGCCGGTTTTCTTCTTGTCGGGTTTGCCCTTCGTGCCGTCTTTGCTCGTTCGCTTGTCAGATGTCTTGGCGCCGTCCTTCGCCTTCTTCTTGGTAGCGGCGTCCTTGGACTTTGGTTTGGCCTTGGAGTCCGCAGTTTTCGACTTTTTCGCGGAGTCTTTCGTCTTCGCTGCCTTCTTCTTATCGACTTTCTTCCCAGCTTTGGCTTTGGCTTTGCTCTTCTTGTCCTTCGCTGTGTCCTTCGCTTTGTTTTTGTCTTTGGAATTGCCCTTCGCCTTGTCCTTCTTGTCCTTGGCGGTCGTGGCTTTCCTCTTCGCGGTGGCTTTCTTCCCCTTTTTGCCTTTCTTGCCGTCTTTGGCATCGTCGTACGTTTCACGCCAATTGGGGTCTCCCTCCTTCGCTACGGCGACAGCGGCGTTCTTCTTCTTGAGTTTGCGACGCATTCGCTTCATCGCGTAGCGCTCCATGGCTGCGCGTTTGCGGCGCTTGCGCCACTCCATCAAGAAGCCTATCAACAGGACTAACCCGACGCTGGACAGCCCGATGATCAACCCCCAGGGCAGCGGACGCACGTATACCCACGTGTGCTCATTCCGACCATCCTCAAACGTCTTGTCCACGTTTCCGGCCGGGTCTCGAGCACGAATGCGCATGCGGAAGGTGCCCGAGTCCAACCAGCTCTCGTAGTCCACTTCTCCCAGTGCTACCGTCCAGTTGCGGACGACGAGCTGCTCCACCGTGTCGAGCAAATAGTACTCGAACACGCAGTAGGGTTTGTCGCTTTCGAACTTGAACACCGTGTCAGAACTTCCGCTCGTGGGCACCAGTGTGAACTGCGCTAGCGGCCGACGAGAGTCGCGATACCAAACGTCGTTCTCGTAGTAGTCGGGTGCCGTCAGCCCTCCTAGCACCAGCACGTTCCGCTTGAAGATCACACCAGCGTGACCGGACCGCGGCTTCGGTCTCCACTGGCAAATACTCTCTTGTGCGTCAACGAACACATCTCGAAGGACTTGAGCCTGATCTACGCCGAGGACGTCAGCCCAACGAAGACGGCCGGTCGTTGCGTCTTGGACCTTGCTGCCAATGTGCGTGCAGCCGTCCCAGTTCGTCTCATCTTGTGTACTGATCGTTGCTTCAGCTGCTGCTGCTTCCTCGTCGCCGTTGGCTCCCTGAATCACCTTGACATGAGCATACTCTTGACCCTCGTACTCCGCTGGGTGCACCGTGCATTGCTCTACCACAAGTTTTGCCAATGCAATGTAGTCGCAAACGGGCATGAGCTCCCGTAGAGCAATCGTCTGGTCAATTGATAGGGTTGTAAGGTCTTGGATCAGGTTGACTCCGGCAGCACCGAGCGCCAGAGCGTCCGTGTCCACCATCGTCTGCAGATACGACACGTCACTTGTCGGTCTTATATACTCTGCAAACGCTGTGTCGGTCGAGAAGTCTTTGACCCAGTTCGTGTTGCCCCCCTTCCAGACCCAAACGTCTTCCAGTGTGCGTTCTGCATCCTCGCCAAACATCAGGATCAGTTGGTCGTCTGGGTCATCGCCAGTCGTTTGATCGGGTGCACCTGGCAACATGAGGGTCACATGCTTTGCTCGGGGTGTCCAGGGAGCCGCCTCCGCTACCTGAGTCCAAGTGGAGCCGGTGGCACTTACCCATACGTCGTTCAATAACGCTGGCTGTGCTTGCCCAGTACTTTCCTCGGTCCGTGAAGCTCCCGTGCGTCCACCGAGAATGTACAGCAGAGACTGGAACACCACCATCGAGTGTTCACCTCGAGGTGAGAATTCTGCGTGAAGTTTCAGCATCTTCCAGTGCTGGCCATCGGTAGATGTCCACATGTCGTTCAAGTATGCACGATAGCCACCGCCGCACGCGAACTCTTCCCCTGAAGGGCGTTTCCGAGCATTCTCCTCAATGCCGCAGTTCCCTAACTCGACGAGTGCGTAGCCACCAGACAAGTACAGGGCGTCGTCAAACACTACCACGGCGTGGAATTCACGCGGCGACCACATATTGCACACGCAAAAGCCTGTTGCGGTGGCTTCGTCGACTTGACAAGATGCATCACCCTCGCACTGGTCGTCATCCTCGCATTGAAGCTCGGGGCGTGAGGCTTTGTGCACCAAGGCGCTCTGTGGGTAGGCGCACCCTGGAGTCACGAGTTTCCAGGACGAACCAGCGTCGCTGCTACGCCAGACATCATTCTTCAGCACGGCAAACTCGAGCCACCGCACATTGTGCGGAGCCATGGTTCCTGGCCCCGTGCCGCCACGTAGTTGCGACTGAGGCACTGGGAAGTGTTCACGGGCGCGACCCCCAAAGACGAAGAGCTCGTTGTGGAAGGCAAGAGCGACGAAGTTTCGGCGTGGAGAAAACATGTTGTCTGCCAGGTAGGCACCGGGGGGTTTAGTGGGGTCATCGCATCCCGAAGGAGGATTGACTGCCCAAGCAGCGGCAGCACAGGAGATCCATTCCGAATAGGAGACGCCACGCGGTGGTCGCTTGCCATTATTCGTCTGCAACCACGTCACGTTCGCCACGATTTGTGGCAGCGGGTCCCCCCACTTGGTCGTCTTGAGGATGTTCGTCTGCACATCCCAAGTCGGTCCGGTTGTACTCCACACATCGTTGCGCATGGCACCACCGCCGGGGTATGCTCTCAAGTCTTGGGACCCCTGGACGTTCGAGTCGCCACCCAGCACGAAAAGCCTCGCCTTCTGTCCTGTACTTCGCACGTAGTCGTCACTGAGGTCCAACGCTGCCACTGCATGACCGTGTCGACTTGTCCACGGGGTGATCTCCCTCACGGCTGCATTCGTGTGCTTTACGCCGCTGACCTGAGCCCAGTTCGCAGCTTCGACGCAGCGCAACGAGAGCAGGGAAACCAACGACAGCAACCGATTTGCCTTGGAATGCCATCGATGCCGACCCATTTGCCCACTTGATGTCGCGCATCAAAATATGCTCGCAGCAATGCAAGAAACACACTCCATACTGCTATTTCCAGAGGGAGAAGATTGCCATTTTTGGCTGAAGGTGACACCGCACTCGAAGTGACTTTCACGAGTAAATCAAGCGTTCTGCCCTCGCCCGTCTTGCGGTTGCATCGCGAATAGTGCAATGACCCCGACGTTCACGGCTGTGAGCACACTCATCAGCAGACGCAGGTACCGAAGTAACGGGCTCCCCTCATCCGCCAAGCTTCCGTACATGGGCACTTCTTGAATGCCCTCGAAGGCACATGCCACCAAGTCTGCAGCAAGTCCCGTGCCCAGCTGCACCGTTGCTGCTAGCAGTTGAGTACTTGTCGACGAAGACATATAGCCGAAGTCGTAGCGCGGGTGCGTTCGTAGCATGTAAAGCATCGCAACGGCCAGTCCGATAGATACGTACTTCCCATGCATGTCGGCGTAGATCTCAGCTGCATGCAAGCGTAGTCGGTAGTTCTTCCAGTCGAGGAATCGGGAATACTCGGCTCGTGCACGAACCATATCCCGTCCTTGCAGACGTGAATTCACACGGTGAAGCACACGCCGCATGATCCGCGAGTTCGCTAGTCGTGTCGAAACCACGTAACGGAGACGCAGGATCTTCGTCATCCTGAAGAGCACCTCGAACACCACGAGGGCCAACGAGCTCGTGACAATCGACGAGCTATCGACGCCCTTCTGCATAAACACTAGGCGCACGGGTGCGTCGATGCAGATCGTAGGCACAGTCATGACCGTGTGAACCATTCGGGCCGAGTGACGTTGTCGGGAGTGACTCAACTGCAGTCTCTTTGCCGCCTCTTGCAGACCAAGCTTGAGAACTTGACTTGCACCAGCGAACAGCATCGCTTCCCATCGCTCTCGTAGCGACAAGGCTGCTGCCACATGAAGGAACAGGAAGGCGACGTGGAAGGTTACAAGCGGGAGGGCCTGTGCTCGAAGTAGCTGGCGCATGAGCTCTCCCAACGCGACTGTCCGTTGGGGCTTGTCACCACCTCTCGTCTTGGAGTGAACAATCGACAGATCCAGGGAAGATGACGGGAGTGCGGGGCCGATGCCATCGAGAGGAGACGGCACTACTGAGGCTGGTAGGAACACGAGTGACCGACGTATCCTTCGCAGCAGCTTCAGTCGGATAAACACTTCTGCGTACGAGACATACGCGTAGCTGATGAGGCTCAGGATGTAGAGCTGTAGTCGCCCGTCCTTGCGAAAATCTACGTCGAAGAACCGCAGCAACTCCATGATAAAGGTGCCAGCGGCTACAGCTGCCATCAGCACAGCTCCAGTCGCGATAAAATTCCTTCCGAGGAGTTTCCGGAACCCCGGCGCGTTCGGATCAAGGGACCACATTCCTGCTGAGAAGGTGAACAACCGATTACCCACAGTGAATGACTTGGCGACAAGGTGTCCCACACAGGCGGTCAGCACGAAGTAGAAGCCCACGACGGCGTCAAACTCGTCGGACGCTTCTCTCAGATTTGAAGCACTAAACGTAGGCGCCGACCAGAACGAAGACGGCCACTCGGGAATGAACGGAGACCACGGAGAGCCAAACGCATACAATGCTACGATAGCCCAGGCACACAGCACACTTGGGAAACTATTGCTCGCCACAAGCAACATCACGTGGAAGGCGTCCAGCCACGTTTGCGCCCGGAAGAGCTTCTTCTGCACAAGTCCCATGACATTCTGGACCTCCAAGTACGCGACAGTCTGCGCGTCTCCCGTCGATCGCCGTCGCCGATGAATATGACGGACCGGGGATGCTTGTGAAGCTGCTACTGCTGCTGGTGCCATGCGTGGTCCTACGCTGCCGGCAGTTGTAGCCGGGCGAACGATTTCATCCGAGCTTTCGGAGGTGGTCGTCTCCGACGGTGAAGCCAGCATCTTCGGACTGCCCCATGCCTCCCACCGCAAGCTAGCGGCAGTCGGCTGATCGCTCACGACGGTAGGAGCTTCGTCCATAGCGCAATCACTGCGCGTTCTCAGGCGGCCGCTTTATTTACTACTACGTTCTCACCCGACCGCTTTATTTACGTACAGATCAACCTGTCTTTCATGTACGTCGCCTGTCAATAATTCTGCCGTGATAAATTATTCCACTTCTTACCCCTAAAACTGCCTTCTTTTATCTATTTCCACATCAATGATGGGTTAATTATGGAGGGACGAATTGGGCGAAATTATTTAGGTGATGGCGACCACCGCGCCGCGCTATCTGCCTCTTTAAACGTCCGCTTAACAAAGGCGACAACACATATTCTTCCAGATACAGTGACCTTTCACCCACCGCTGCTTCTCTACAGGTTGGCGCTGCTAGTGGACTGGTACCCTTCTTAGCATCAATACTGGGGTGCTAATACGAACGGCACAGCTGAGACTCTTCCTCTTCAGCGGAGTTCTTTCCCTTCGCGATCTTTGTCGTCAAATTTGGACATGGCTTTCTACATTCTGCGGATTTGGTGAGCCGTCGCTATATATAGCGCTAAGAAATATTTTCAGTTAGACATAGCGCGGCGCGGTGGATGGATACATTACTGTCTGATTCTGTACATGATTGATAGAGAGGCAGATAGTGCGGTGCGGTGGAGATGCTCTTAGAGCCCGAGTTAGAGCAAAGCATGGGCGATTGGTGGCTTGCTACCCGTCATTCGGGCTCCCCCTCCCACATGTGATTATCAGCGGAGAACACCAGAGTTCGATCAGTTATCATTTTTGGCAAAATATCAGTTTCACAAGGGAGCGACGAATGGTGTCCCACTCCAGACCCCCCCCCCCTTTCCCCGCACGAGATCACGCCCTCCATGACGCCCACGCTTCGTACAGGCAACCTCACCCAGAAGGAGAAGCGATTGCTTGTCGAAAAGTATGTCCGCGAGCCGAAGCTCACGCAAAATCAGCTGAGAGAGTGGTGCCGTGTTCACTTCCAACTGGCAAAGCCCCCCGCGCAAACGGTCTACTCAAGCGCTCGACTGAGATCCTTAATGCTGCGGTGGGAGACGCTCACAAAACCAACCACACTATTGCGTATCCTGTCCTTGATGGCGCTTTGAAGCTTTGGGTACTTGCACAGCAAGCCAACCGTGTCCCCGTTTCAGACGATCTTATCGAAGCAAAAGCCCGTGGCCAGTTTGCTAATTTGCAGCAGAACGGGTTGATTGAGAACGCGGTGGAGCCTCCTGAATTCTCAAACGGCTGGCTGGCGACGTTCAAGAGCCGTCATAAATTCAAAGGGCATTAGCCCCCATGGCGAGGCCGCTTCCGCCGGCCTCGCTGCCGTGCCTCCTGAGCTACCGGCAATACTCAGTAAAATCGCTGAATATGCACCTGACGATGTTTACAATTTCGACGAGACTGGGTTGTATTACCGCCACGCACCTTCGAAGACAATTAGGCGAAATGATGGCAGGTTGCTGAAGAAGAATCAGTTGAGCAGATCCAAGGCTGCATGCGCATGCTAAAGCTCTCCTCGGAGATTTCAATTGACAGCTTGCTCTGTCCGGCTGCTGAGGATGCAGTTCACTACGACTACAGTGACGACACGATTGTCGAGTTCTGCTGAGTTACGACCAGTTGCGTAAACCCCGACTACAACAGCGGACATCTATAGCGAGCTTAAGGCGTGGAAGGAAACGGTGGAAGTAAGCTTGAGTGGATTTCGCGTACGAATAATTCTCTGCAGACGAGAAAACCACCTGGTTAGCACGCTGTGGTGTTGGAAATCTCACGTGAGTACTCCTAGTAATGCAACATGCTTATTCCCACTGGAAACCTAACAACCGACGATCCGACCAGTCAGCCTTCACAGGATCCCAACGAGGGTTCAAACAGTCGCCGAGGATTCGCAGTGGTTGTCGAGTTCCTGAACAGTCGCACCCGGGCCCCCCCGGGTGCTGAAAGATAGCGTTGGGTACCGAAACCACTCGGGAGCCCAAATCAAGGTAGTTTGGGCTGAACATGACTCCTAGTTCAGGTTCCGGTATCCGTCAGTGTTGAAGCAAGGCTCCCCTAGGTTCCGTGACATCGTGACCATAAATCTTCCCAGCAAGCCTCCGTTAGTGACTCGATTGGACCAATCACTGGGCGTAGACCTTTCCAATCGCACGGTCAAGGCTTCGTTTGCTGGGCGAGTGCTAGTCGGCGCACATCAGCGAAAGATTTCGCTGCATTGAAGGGGTAGCGGAGAACTACTCGGGCAAGTGGAATATTGCACTGTTGGAGGCATCCATTTCAACGATAACGTCCGGTCGGGGACATGCGTGAAAATATTGCAGGGGCACGCCATTGATCACTGCACCACAACTGCCCCTGTCGCATTGGAAGCCTACAACTTTGGTGCCCGTTGTGACACAATTGATTTCGCCAGCCCCATGCCGTTTGACTTGAATCACGCCACGAGCGAGTCTTTACGAGCCCTTGGCGTGACACCGTCACGGCAGCAACCGGTATGTGCCATCGCCTACGCCTTCCTCAGGTTCGGGTTCAAGCTCACGCCACGTTCTTCGTATCTGCGAATCGTTTCAGAGAGGCAGCGAGGCTTCCGGTTCGGCTACAACAGCAGAAATGACACTTCCAGATGCCTCATCAGCGACCTCGTTGACTCGTATGTCGCGAGAGTTCGGTGAACCTGTCATCCCATCGGCCATCGCCGAAAGCTGATGATGGATCTGCAAGTGCTACCTCATCAAATGCCCCCAAAACAGGTAGTGTACGTCCGTCTGCGACGAAATGAATGTAGTAACCAGGTGGTTATCTCGTCTGCAGAGAAGTGTTCGTTGTGAAGAGCCACCGATAGAAATACCGACCGACCGGCAGTTTGCTGAAGCTGCCAATTTGATCATGCGATACTTCGCGGTGAAGAGGTCGACAACGCTGACGTGGTTCCCACTCGCCGCTTCCTGTCTCGTTGTCTTCTGGGGCTACGAGTGAAGTCGATCGCGAGTAGGAAGCAGCAAACGACCACGAGCCACTTTAAGCCTGCCTAATACAGCCGATATCTGCTTGCAGAATTCAATCACTTCTCATCACTGAGAGGGAATACCAAATACATCGTCTTGGTATCGGAAACCCTATTACCGAGATCTGATCACGTAATATGGAATATGAAGTGTTCAATTTTGTGAGGGAAGACTTTTGCAAATGCTGGACCTCACAATCTTAGGCATAAACAGTGCTAAATCAGGGTAGATCACCTATTGCCATAATTAACGGTGAAATGCAGGTTTCAATGTCACGATTTATTGCAGGACGCTGCATCTCCCTGGCTTAAATGTACGAGAACCATGGCAGCAGCGACGGCTTGACGAACGTGTCGGGGTATGTCTCTCCAGCTTCGGCTGCGTCGACCGTGTCTTCCATGGCCAGCACGCTCTGTTGAAATTGGGCGATAGCATCTTCCAGGACGGTCTCGTTGGAGAACGGCGACGTAGAGTAGGCACTCAGCACCGACTCGGCCTCTGGAATCGGACGGTAGAACCGCACGGTCATGTAGGACAGCAACGGGAACACGTCCGACGGGATCACGTAGTCGAACGGATCAACGTCCACGCCCTTCTCCGTGGGTAGTGATGCGTTGTAGAGCGCTGGTGCACTGAACGGCGCAGCTTGGCTA
Source organism: Phytophthora pseudosyringae (assembly GCA_019155715.1). Taxonomy (NCBI): domain Eukaryota; phylum Oomycota; class Peronosporomycetes; order Peronosporales; family Peronosporaceae; genus Phytophthora; species Phytophthora pseudosyringae. The sequence goes on along the minus strand of JAGDFM010000119.1, from coordinate 58,007 downwards.
TGCCACGACACTCGCCCATTCATGAAGTGGTGCTTGATGTCGCTCTGAAAGACCAGGTTACTCACAAGCTTGATGAGGTCATCGTAGCCCTCGAAGGCGGAAGGAAAGTCGTTGACCCCCCAGACGACCGTCGCACGAGCTGCCCACGTCTGTAACTCTGCGTCATTCTGGATAGCCTCCTCCGAGGCGTAGTAGGCTTTCACGTAGGCTGTGACGAAGGTCTTGATGATGGCATAGTACGTCGCCCCATACTTGACGTAGCGGTGGTTCGGGAGATACTCGAGACCGTTGTCTGCGATGTCTGCGGGGAAGTCCCCAGCCATCGACGTGTTGGAGAACTCGGCGTAGATGTAGCGCATGGAGCCGCTCGCGCCGAACGCCATCGACTGGTCGTACGGCGAGTTCTCCGAGAACAGGATGACTCCACCCAGGTACTCGAGCGCCACGTCACCGAAGAAATGGTAGTTCAGCAGTGCGTAGATCGGGTGGTCCTCCGCCATGCTCCGCATCATCTCGACCTGGATCGGGATCAACACCATGTGCGTGTGCACCAGGTGGAACATCTGCTGGAAGTTGAGCTCCGTGGCGTCCAGCGCCATCTTGGCGAGCTGCCACTCCCCCGCCGAGTCCTCCTTCGTGTACGTGAGTCCCGTGTCCACGATCTTGATGGCCAAAGGCAGCAGCAACCCGTTGTGGTCGTTGTTGCAGAAGAACCCGACGACGTTGGGCGCGTACTTAGACTCGGTCTTGCTGGAGTCCGTGTACTGCCCCATGGCCGAGAAGTCCTGCACGAAGACCTTGTGGCTCGAGATAGCTGCGTCGATGCTGTCATCGTTGCACTGCTCGAGCACCAAGGAGTCTGGAAGACTCTCGAGCGGGTCGGACCACTCGCTCGACTTCACGAGCTTGAGCTTGTAACCTCGAATGCCCAGACGCAAGGCCCCAAAGTTCTCGTCGCTGTTGTCGAAGGCTTGAGGAGTGTCGATCAGTCCAGCGCTCTCGAGAGCGTCGTAGCCGGCCTTGAAGCTCTCGAGTGACTTGTACGGGCCCAACGCCTGCAGCGTCGCCTCGATCGTCGTAGCGTTGGGGTTTTCCAGCGCAGACAACGTAGCTACTTGGGAGATCAGTGTCGTGTAGTACAGCGACGGGATTGCCATGGCAGGCCCCGGGTTGAGCGGGTAGTACGTGTCTCCAACGAGGAATTGTCGGGCGACGTTGGCGATGTCGTAGGAGGTTGCGTTCACGGTAGCAGCGCGTTCCGTGTCGTTGCTTGACGGGATGCTCAGCGCCGCGACAGCCGGAGACGAAGGAATGGAGACCAGGATGCAAGCCAAAGTCGTGAGAGCTTTACGCAGTGCGGGCTTCATTGTAGACTGGGGGATGGTGAGCTGGAGTAGAGACGCTTGGTTGGTCGGAAGCGAATGGAAGAATGAACAGGTTTAGACGAGTTCAGTGCCACTCGTGCTGCCATCGTGCCAAGCCTTAGCGTGTATGACCTTGAATCTGAATGTTGCAGCGTCGTCCCGGTCAAATTGAAGTGTGCCCTGTTCCCGCTGCGCATCCGAAATGCACGGTCAGGCGTGTACAAGTGGGGAGACTTCAGTGTCACTGTCCTGTTCAACTCGGTCATCTGGGCAAGGCAATTCGTGCCCACCCGTTTGTAGTACGAGGTTAACAGCGTTTGGTTCTTTTTGCAAAAAAAAAAACAATGCGGGTACCTTGGTCTGCTTCAGAACACGAGATCTTTTGGGAGGCTCAATTGAAATGCATCAGCGCTCGCTGCTTTCTCGCGTCATACGAAGTTGAAGTTTCCCGGTGTCACGTTCAACTTTTCTCGCCTGATGGTGAAGATGACCCGAGGGTAATCGACAAATTGTTGGCAATCAAGGCCTTTACGCTATGTCTCCACGTCCCGGTAAATGAGCTATTCGATGGCGCCTCGTGATGCATTTACGAGCCTCGCAGGAAATCCGCAATGCACTGTAGAAAGTCGTCGTTCTTCATTAATGGCGCAGACTACCGCCACGCTGGCCGCTGCATCTTTCGCGTTGTGACTCTGACATTCTTGAATCGCCTTGCTATCTGGTGCGGGAGTCGGAGTTGTCCTGGTCGATTCTTCGGCCTCTCATTCGATCGAGCTGATGGTACCGAACAAGCCTGGGGTTGTAAGCTTTGCGTACAAATCCGCCGCCAGGTACTCCACCTCCCAGCAAGCTCCTGCCGCTGGTGCAATCGGTTCAAAGTATCGAAGTGCTTCCGGAGAATATCTGCATATTCTTGATCTGCGATAGCAGAAACCACCGCAGTGCTGCGAGTTTCAGACTTGGCAACTACTGCGTTGACAACATGGTGCAGCATTTCTCGAACAAAGCGTCCGCGGTCTTGACGCTGGGCTTGCACTTGCCTGGCAAATGCCTTCCATACTTGAAATCGCCAACGGGTTTGACAGAGCGCACCTCGTTGAAAGAGCACACTGTGCCATCTACGATGCCAGGAGAGCCATTCCACCCACACCGAAATCAAAAGCAGTTTATCCTGTTTGGCTACCAAGCGCGCAAGTTTCTGTGAAACATTGAAAGCACAGCGTGAGTGAAAGCCGATGGCGAGAGTCGAGTGTTACAGTCAGTAGAGCTTACCATGGCTGCTTGGTGGCTCTGTCGGATGCTCACGGTGGCTTCAGCTTGCTGGCCGAGCTGCCGGCTGCAAACTATTCGTCTCCACCGAGAAAATGCACCACGTTGACGCTGTTGCTGATCCACAGCAAGCAGCCGAGCGAGAAGCACAGAAGAGCGACTGCAAAACGTTCGCCACGCTTTGAATCGGCATGCGACCTGACTCCACAATTTGTTCAGCAGCAGCTTGCGGAGCTGAATCCTGCGCCGGCAACACAAAGACCCGTCGACCAAGACGCAGGAAAGCAGATCATCGTGACGATCGCCGAGATGATCTTGGTGCTTCGTCGCCATCCAGAGACAGGCAAGATCTGGACTCGATTTGTCCCGCCCGCAGCAGCGACTTCGCTCGTAGTCTGCAGTCGAATGGAGCTGGAAGCTGCGCCGTCGCACGTAACAACCGACTTAGAGAGTGTCAGGGAAGTTTATTTAGTAAATGAAACGTGGCCGTCTTTGCTGAGCTGCACTCATCCGTCTAGAACTTGGACACGTCACGGCCCACGAGGATCGCCTTGAGCCAGTCGAGCGGCACCTGCAAACGGAGTCGCCAGCTTCCCAGCTTGGTCAAATACGCACTACGCCACAGGAACCAGGCCTGCCAGCCACTGAGCGTGATTCTGTCGTCGTCGCGGGGACGACCCTCGAAAAGCCCTTCATAGGAGCCCAGATACGCCATCATGCCCTTGCTCTGGAAAGCGTACGGCTTCGCGGGCGCCGGGTTCTTGCCACGCAGCAGCGAGGTGAGGTAGTCCGCTTGAGTTTGCGCTTTTTGAGCCGTGGCTGGTAGAGAGTAGTCCAGAATCTCGGCGCAGTCGCCAATCGAGAACACGTTCGAGCGGCGCGGCATTCCCCACGGAGCCTTCTCTTCGACTTCGGCGGCGCCCAGCACCTGGCAGTACTGGTTCGTGAGGATGTTGCCGCGCTTGCTCTTCTCAAGCACCGTCAGGGACTTGGTGAGCTCGTTCGGACCCACCCCAGCGGTCCACACGACAAGTCCAGACGGGATCTTCTCGCCACCTTCGACCGTGACGCCGTCCGCCGTGACTTCGATGCAGTTCTTCTTGACGATCTCCATCGTGCTGCGCTTCTGGATCTTGCGCAGCGCCACCGCACGCAGGTGCTTGTCGAATCCGTTCAGGATCTCACCAGAGTCCACCAGCGTCACGCCCAGGTGCTTGGACGTCTGCGGGTACTTGTGGACCAGGTCCTGCAGCACCAAGTCGTACAGCTCGGCGCAGAACTCGATGCCTGTGGGGCCGCCGCCCACCACGACGAAGTGAAGCAGACGCTGCTTCTCCTCGGGCGTGATCCCCGGCTGCGTGGCCGCCTCGAAGTTCTCGAGGATGCGATTGCGGATCCTCTGCGCGTGGTGGATCTCCTTCAAGAAGAACGCGTGCTCCTCCACGCCGGGCAGTCCGAAGGTCAGCGGGCGCGAGCCGCAGGCCAGCACCAGCGCGTCGTACTTGATGTCGTACTTGCGGTGACGACTCTCCGCACTGATGGCCGACTCCACGTTCACCAGCTTCTTCTCCGGGTCGATGTTCTGCACATTGGCCAAGTGGAAGTCGCTCTCGTGGCTGAACATGCTGTCGCGCAGCGGCTCAATGATGGAGCGGAACTCGAGCGTGCCCACCGTCGTGCTGGCCAGCAGCGGCGTGTACAGGAAGTGCTGCGGTTCAAGAAGAAAAGCACCCGTTAGTTGACCGCTCTAAGGCGCTGACACTCGATACGGCGGACGCACGTTGCGCTTGGAGATGACGACGAGGTCCACGGGCCGGCCGACGTTCTCCTCGATGTCCACGAGGTGCTTGCGGCACTGCGTGAACATTTGGTAGCCGGCCCAGCCCGTGCCCACGATGACGAGCTGGAAGTTCTCGGGCTGCTTGTCTTGGACGTCCAGCGACGACGACGCGCGCTTCCACCAGGCCGTGCTGGTGCTGCGCGCCGTCTTGGACACGGTGGCGAGCTGGCGGGCCCACATCTTCGAGACGTGTGCGGGGGCGCGTGCAAAGGCAAAGTGAGCGAACGCGGCGATTGGGCTGGGACCAGGCGCCAGCGTGCGGCCACAGCACAAGCAGCGAGACTCGTTACCCAACATGCACAGGTCGGACACGCGCTGGATGATGCCACGCACGAGTGTCCATTGGCTGGTTTAACACGTGACCTGCGTGTCGACGATGATCTCGGATTATGGGCATCGATGGTGCGGTGCTGAGAAAGACCGCTTGAAGCCGATGGATTCCATAGAAGGATGCCATCCTGGATCGCAGCATGTCCGAGAGCGCAGCGTCTATACGAGTTCCGAGGGTGAAGGAGACGGCGAACGTTGCATGCTCACTCACTACTTTATTATTATGGGAACGGGACTCGGAAGGTGGCCGGGCGGACAGGACGCTTCAGACTGCAGTGCACTGTTCGGTCGGCGACATGAATGCGATGCCGTCAACCTGCGACCACCAAAACGAAGCGTAGCCGCAAACAAAATCGGGAAGTATAGCGCCCGCGAGGGGAGGGGGATCATGCTTGGGGTCCAAACTTTGTCAACGCCTGCGGTTTAACATCCGTGTGCGGAGCACGGTGTTAAACTCACGACCATAGTGCGCGCTGACAATGGAGGAAGCGCATAGCAACACCCGTCTACATCTACGCGTATATCGAGCTCGGGTACTCGAGGCGTCGCCTCGCTCTTAGTAAGTCAGAACACACAGTTGGTAGTTGACTGCAGCAATACAACGAGCCCGTTGCTCGTACAGCATCTGTTGCTGTTGGAAGTGCACTAAATAGCAGGAAAAACTGGTGGCAAAGCCCAATACATGTACTATGCATTACAGACACAACCCCCAAAAATGATTGTCACGGGCGTCCAAAGATAACTGATCAATTATCATTTGAAGGAGAGTATCATTTGACGGAGATATGGTGTGGTGTACACAAAACATATAAAGCCTATGTATTGGATAGTGCTGGGGACGTACAGCTCGATAACGTACATAACCCCCCGTTTGCTCTGCTCCCGGAGGTTTGGCGGTACCACCTCTCAATCCCTCCGAACCTCCACGAACCCCCCACAACGACCTTGATGACGCAAACTCGAGCATACAAATTCTAAGCAAGCTTTACCGCTAGGTGGTCGCTGGAGGCAAGACTGAGACCAGCTCACCGTCGACATAATTCAATATGGACGCCCCGCACCAAGCCCAAGCAAGCGGGCATCGCACTCCCGAATACGCCAATCGTCGGCGTGCCATGGTTCCTCCTCCTACACCGTCTTCGCGAAACCAGCAGCATCTGCAGCAACAACAACAGCTTCAATTACAACAGTTTCAACAGCAGCTCCAGCAACATTAACAGCAGTTACAACTTCAGCTTCAGCTCCAGCAACTACAGCTCCAGCAACTAAATCAGCAAGAGTTACATCAGCAGCGGTCATCGTCAGCACCTCCTATAAGACCCCAGTTCGCAGCGGCGATCGAGAATGAGTGCGCTGCCATTGATGTTAAGGCTTTGCAGAAGCAAGCCGAAGCTGAAACTGGTCTAATGCTGTACGACATGAAGCGTCAAAAACGAAAATATGTCTGGTACTTCGTTCGTCTAGTACGAAAGGAAGCGTGCTGGGAGATTTCTCGCAACGACCTCTCCAACGATCACGCCGACTTAGCTTATTGTTTGCTGTGCAATGTCACTATAAAATTTCGTGCTGGAAAGTCCAAGGTGGCACAGAATGTGGACGCTTATCACCCGACTGATCTGGCAGCACGTGCGTCGCAAACGGAACAACAGGAACGTGGAGAAGGAGGACCTGTCATCCGCAATCTCGAGATTGCGTTTGAAGGCGTGGCAGACCCACGGAAAAAGCGCAAACTTCGTGCAGTTATTACCAAGGAACAGAAGCGAGTGAACGAGCTTCTTGCGGAGTGGGCTGCTCGACACTTTTGGCCCATGGTAATCGTGTAGGATACTGGTTTCATTGCGTTTGTTCGATTTATTACAGAGGACTTGGGCGGTGTGAGTTTGTCTCTCCCAAAGCGCGCGAAGTTGAGGCAGGAAATCATTGCGCTCGCTGAAGAATATCGTAGACGCGTGAGAAAAGACATTGCTAGTGGATGCATGTACTACTCGATTACGTGCAATATATGGACCGCACGGAGCGCAAAGAGCTACATTTCGCTGACAATTCACTACGTCGATCAGGAATTTACTTTAAAGAATTGGACGTTGGAGGTCCGAGAGTTCCCTGGCATTCACGACGGCACTACCATTGCAACTGTGATTAACCGCATTTTGGAAGAGTGGTCACTACTGAAATGCTTTTGTGTGAAGTTTCACCGAGATGGTGGGTCCAACATGGTCGCCGCAGGGGACAAGTTAAATATCGAGCACATGGCATGTATTGCTCACAGTCTTCATCTAGTCGTAGCTGGTGCAGTGATCAGGAAATCCAAGAAAGACGATAGCATCGAGGAACCTGAGTGGGCCGCGGATGTTGCTGCTGAAAACGACGGAGATATTGCTGAACGTGAGGAGGAGGCTGCACTATCACCTGAAGATCGCGGCGAAATTGAAGACCTTCAAGAAATTGCAATTGACGACATGGAAAAATTTCTGGATGATACGATCGCTGGCCTGCACCGCAAAGAAATGGGTTCCCTGCGGAATGTTATACAGCACTTCCGTACGTTGGCCGTGTACTTCAGAAATTTTTCGAAAGGCAACAATCGACTGGGTACAATTCAAATCCAGCACTTCAACATCGGAACCAATAAAGTTCTGAGCCCCATTGTTGACTGTCCTACGCGGTTGAATAGCTGTTGGAAAATGTGGCAACGCTTGATAGCTTTAGAGGCAGCTCTTGTACAATTTTTTGTCCACCTGAAGAAACCTGAAGGCCGCAAGGAATTCAAGGACATGGGAAACAAGCTACGTCAACCGAAACCCGAAGAATGACTTTCTATAAAATGCCTGCAAACGCTCCTGGGCTCATTCTTTATTGCCTCGGACACTCTCGGTGGCCAAACCTACCCCACGATGCCGCTTGTGTTGCATGCACTCTCTGGCATTCGGAAGCATTTGGAACGAACAGATCGGATTGATGTACTCGCAGCAGAAACCGGAGACGAGAAGTATGGCTATGAGACAGCGTTTATGATGAATGCATGCCGGAAAGCAATGCTGACGCTTTTTACCAAGCGCTTTAAGGCGTTGGAGGAGAGCGAGTTGAAGTGGGTCGCTTTCTTAGATCCTAGGGTGGCCAAGCGAATGTCCCATTTGAACCCGACCGAAACTCCGAAGACTTGCAAGGATACTGTTCAAGCTATGGTTGAATTTGCCCAACAAGATTCGCCACGTGGCGACTGCGAGCATCCCGTACCAACTCCTGTTCCAGCAGAGAGCTTTATGCACGAACACATGTTCGGACATGCCACAAAGTTGGATGAAGATTGTGATGACAAGTTTACACATTATTTGGGGGCTGTTACCACCGTGAAGAGCTCAACGAATCCCTTCGAATGGTCGCGGGTTAATGCCAGCAATTATCCCAACCTGAGTCGCCTTGCGCGGAAGTGGCTCGGCACTGTGGCAACTAGCGTTCCGTCCGAACGCGCGTTTTCTACAAGGAGAAATATTTTTACGGTCAAACGCAGCTCTCTAACACCAGCCATGGCGCGGGATCTCGTGTTTGTAGCAGAAAATTGGCGCATCGCACACAACTAAAGTAGCCTTGCTGTGGATAACGTCAAGGCTGCACGCTACATGTATTGAATGCAATTTCTTTTTTTAGTTAGACAACTTGATTCCAACTTACACCGTTGTTACTTCTGAAAGAGCTTGCTGGTTGTGGCGAGCAGTGGAATTGTTAAATTATCCATCCCTATGTAGGAGGCAGAGCTAGAATTGATGCACTGTGTGTTATCAAACCAGTTTGCGGCCCACTGAAACGTAGAACGCTCGCATGCCAAATTACTGCTGCTGCCATGCCATACCTGGTTAGCGCTTTAGCCGACATACGATAGCGTGTTCAGCAGACGAGATGGTGCACCTGCAGCTCGACAAACAGACCATGCATCTTCGCTGCTGCGGGTAGAACCAATTGCGCGCTACTAGTACACGAACTCCTCCTACCGGTGCGGTGTTTAGTTGCGTTGACCTCCACTGCGTCTTGTGCTGTAGAGCTGCAACAGACATGACTTCTTGTCGATGCCGTAGAACAGTGAGTACTTCAGATTAAGCGTGCTTTTGAACAAGCACCTCGACCATGCACAACAACGTCATCCAGAATTGCATGACGATAATTCTCTGACCACGATCAGGACAAGCAGCAACAGCGCGAGATGCCCGCGAGCACGGGCGCGATGCCAAGTGGCAGCTCCTAGTGTAGTCTTAATTCTTCACCTGTTCCACCAAGATGCGACCAAGTTTGCTTGTTGCTTCACTTCGGTGTGTTGAATACAAATTTGTTTGCATACTTAGTTAAAGTGTAAATCGTAAAGAGGGGGGGTTCCTGAAGGTTCCGGTGGAGTTTAAGCATCCATACCCCCCCCCCCTTGAACGTACGGGTCGTAGACCGGCCGTTCAGCTGTACGTCACCAGCACTAGTATTGGATGCAGGAATTATTTATTGCATGCTTCACGGTGCACTTTCGTCGGCTCGTACCTGCAGACTTACAAATTAGAAATTAGTATTAAAAAAATAGTTTAAGGTAGACATCCTGACAGCAATGAAGTGGGTCACAATAGCGTGGGGTGAAGTTTCTACCGACATGATTGCGAATTGCTGGAGGAAATGTGGATATTCGCGCGACTATTCTACGTCAGCACGTGTTTATCACCTCCATGTTGAGCGCTCGATAAGCGAGTCTGTTACCGACATTGAGGAAGCAGTTATGGCGCTTGACATATTGGGCAAGCTTTCGATAGAGGACATCTTGAACCCTGCTGGAGAAGACGAAATACACTTTACGTACACAGACGACGCAGTTATCGAGATGGCTAGTAGCCCAGAGAACTCCAACATCGACCATCAGAGCTTCTCGATAATTTGCCCACAGATGCTGAGTTCGCTGCCGCTGCAAACGGTGTCTTGCGCAGGTTAATGGCGCGACACATCCTTCGTGCTGAGCGTCACGAAGAGCGTTTTGAACAAACGCGTCTTTGAGCTCAATACACGACAGCTTGCACGCAAGAGACAGCAACTGGTCACATCGCATTTTAGACCAGTTTGATTCTAGGTGTATTCTAATACATGTATTATCAAATATCATGTATGACAGAGAAATCACATTGTATGGGACTTTTCCTGTTTGAACATTGGGAGGTGCCAAAACGCGATGTTATCACGCCAGATTAGATGCTAGAGGTTCATCGCGTACACCCACATCGTGTTCACTGGCTTCGCGTCCTCGGGGACCTCTTCACCAGGAATTTCCTCAATCACACCTTTGGTTTTCAGAGTTGCCAAATCCTCCATTTCCGCATTCGACCGCATCGACTTTCGACTCCAGTTCGTTTTCTTCGGTATCATTTGCCAGACTTGTTTGTATGCCTTCATCCCACTTGGCCGACTTTACGAGTTCGCGCGCACTAGTTTCTTCTTCAGCTTGATAAGCGCATTTCACACCGCCCTCGACTTCGTAGCGAAGCTGTTCATCACCTGCAACTCTTCCTGCAGGTTATTCTTTGTCTGCGAGCTCTCCGCCCTCCTGCATAGCGTCATTCTTGCCCTCGTCGAGGTCAATGTATTGCCCCCATTGGTCTCGTCCACCATTGACGCCATGACAGTGTTTATGGCTGCGTCTACGTAGCTGGTGGTGTCGTGCTCATTGTGCTCTTCAGTCGAGAAGTGTAGTGATGACCAGTCATTATCGTCCGCTTCTAGTTCATGACGGGCTCGGTAGACCACCTCCTCCGCCACTCGAAGATTAGACACGAACTTAACAGTGTGTTCGTCTGAAAAGTAGACCTTGCATCCCACCACGTTTTCCGAGTACCCCAGCACGTCGCATATCTTGGTCTTGCTATGGTGTTTGCGCCGACCCGGTGTCACCGGAACGTGCACGTACGCCAATGACCCGAACTTTCGGATGTGGTACACGTCTGGCTTCGCGCCTAAGAACAGCTCGTACGGAACACCTTGCGTCCCCTTATTGTAAGACTGGTTCTTGATGTACATCGCATTCCGCATTGCCTCCGGTCACAACCGACGAGGAAAATCAGCTTGCTCCATCATCGCTTTGGTCATATCCACCAGCGACTGATGTATACTCTCGCAAATGTACAACTGTGAGCTCTTAGATCCCACCTGGATAAGCTCGATACCTCGCGAGTTGTACCATGCCTGCATTGCCTCATTCACGAACTCGCCGTCCTTGTCCGTTAGTACTTGCTCCACCGTGAATGTGATCACCTTCTGGGTTGGGTTAGTCTGCCAGCCTAGTGTTCAGCCCAAAGTACATACCCCTTCCGACAGTTGTTCACCACATCACTCGATTTGGTCTTCAGCGTGTGGATCGTGACAAAGCGGAAGTACCCGTCCGTTATCACCAGGACCGCTTCGTACCGAATTCCGTTCCCTTTGCTTGGGAAAAGTAAATCCGCGCACACCACTTGATTCAGCTCGATCCAGTATCTCCCGAAGGTTTTTTTCTTCTTTTTCTGCTTCCCCAGGTGACGTACGTACTTCGTGGCATTCACGGAAGACGCTTCAGCCGTGAGAAGTGCGCGCGGGATGTCACCGAGCATTATTTCACGGATTACTGGAATGGGAACAGTAGCATTCGTGAACGAAGTCGACGGAGATGAAGTCGTCATGTATGTAGATGAAGTTTCTACGTACCAGACGCGGAGTATGGGCTGTTCTCGCCGGGATTGGCACACGAGTAGGGGTTCAGATTCAACTATGACCGATCGACTCGGAGCTTCCTATTCTCGTGGAGAGGAAGACGGGTCGTCGTAGCCACGCCGCAAAAAGCAACTTGGGTATTACAAGAAGCGCATCCCTCTCAAGGAACCATCGTGGAACCGCAAAACCGGCCCATGACCAACTACACGGTATCGGAAGGGGTCTGAACTCTGAAAGTCTAGCATGAACGCATGGGATATATTTGTCCGCCGTATCTAAATACTATGGTGGGCAAGGGGCTCGTGCAGGGCATGGTGCTGACGCAGCGTCAGCAGGACACGTGCGACGCGTGTTGTAAATAGAAGCAGTGTGGGGGGGCATTTCGACACTGCGTCGAACTCGCACGTGACTGGGCGCCTCCTGATCATCAACTTCTAGGTGCTCGTTCGCAACCTCAGTCCCATGACCAGATCCAGACCCATCTCCACTAGACCCGTCCTGACGCGTCGACATCGCGATGCCCGCCACAACGTCGTCTGTGAACGTTTCCTCGACACTAAGTGCTGTTCTCGGTGACGTGCTGCTATCCTGACAATGTGTGCATTTCCCCGCGGCATCCGCTTCTGCTCATAGCTCTCAGCACCGCTCTACGTTTTCGCCTTCTCCGGGCCGCGGGCCTTCAGGTGGTCGGTGCTGCTACACACGAAACATGAGCGAGACTTTCCTTGTCCTTTCGGCCTTGTTTTCTCGTTTCCACTCTAGCCTTGTTCTCCACCTCCAATCTTGTTCTGCTGACCAGGTAACTGCTGCTACGGTCAAACGATCGATTCAACTGGTCGTCGGCCTGATTTGCCTTGTCAAACGTGATGGCCATGGTCACAACCTTTTCCGGTGTGTCCACGCCGTCCATCGCAGCGTCCACATAACCTCGCAAACGATCGAACCGATCGTTGGAGAGGAGCGACGACACCAGCATTCCGCTGAACACGGCGTCGTCCACGGTCATTCTGACCGTGTTGAGTCTTCCCTTCAGCCGACACATGTAGTTCAGGTGTCCCTCGACCTTGCCACTCTGCTTGCACTTGGCAGAATCCAACTGCGTATACATCTGCCGCTTCGTCATGGCCTTGGTTTGTCGTTGGTCGTGCCCTCGTACCGGTGCACTGGTACTGCCACATGGTCGATCCATCCTTCATATCCATGAGCTGTTGGTCCATGTCCGTGCACAGGGACGAGAAGATCAATTACTGCAGATCCGGCTACCAGCCTTCCCACGCGCTCTTTTGCAGCGACGTGAAGTTCGCATCGTACTTGATGTCCTTGTTCATCACCTTGTAAAAGTCTGCATCCTACTTACGCGCAGCAATTTGCATGAGCATCTTGTAGTATTGGAAATTTTGCCCGGTCCAGCGAATGGGTCGACCGATTTTCTCCGAGACCTCAAGATTTTGGGCTCCAAAAACCCGTTGTGGTGTGGATCCGATCCGGACCACTTACTACGAGTAGATAAAATGAAGACTGAATTAGTTGGAGCGTTAGCTGCTCTCTCGATTCCCTACCAACACTTACGGATCTAAGTTCGTTCTCACTTCGACTTGGTTAACCCAGCGTCTCAGCTCTGTTCCCAAACGCCTCTGCTGAGCCAGGCCTTGAACTTGAATATGCATTCCAACAGTCACGGCATCCAGCGCCTCCGAGGATACTCTGTTGCCTCCCCGCGAGAGAAAGTGTACGATAGGTGCGCGATCTACCCCAACCGAACGGGGTCCAGCCCGAGTGGCGTTGGCGCGGAGATCACTTGGCATACAATTTGTTTTGCAAGGTTTTGATGGTCCGACTTTGAATACATGTTAAGAGCGGTTCTAGAACTCATTATGGACCCTAAATAGACGCATACGAAATAACGCCTGCAGGAGAACCCAAAAATACTAAACAACATATTTTGAAAAAACAATTGTTTCTCGAGGCATCTGGCCACAATTGTTTTTCGTATTGGACTTTGTGCTGAAATTGTCAAAATGTTGCCAGAGGATCCTTCAATAATATAGCTTGCTTCGTTCTGAAGTTAAGTAGATAATGATATTTTTGTTTGGGGGGGGGTATCTGATATGCATGAAAATGCCATGACGGAATGCCCGGATGTAAACCTTAACCCCTCTATTACCTGAAATTAGGCTGTCGAACGTCTTATATTTCGTCGTAACATACGACGCAAAATACAACTTGGTATTTGTAAGGAGGCGTCTTATCCACAAACGGATCCATGTGGCTTGGTAAATAAGGTTGGAGGGTTTCCTGTTCCCAACGTCGTATCACTTACAACGTATAATTCCAGCTTGAGGGCGACATCCCCAATCATACGACGTTATGTAAAAATAAAACCGGGAAGTGTAACCAAATGGCGGTTCATAGCGATATGAAAGCAACATAGACAGATCAACAAGGAGGGAGGGTAGTCAAGTGAACAACAGAAAAATATTATCGCTTCCCACACTATCAAGCAATCTCTTCCTTAGCACCACCGTCATGAAGGAGCTTGCGTCGTGTCTTCTTGCACAATTGGACCTTCCAGGGCGACCCAGCACAATTCGTTTACCATCTCTGGAATCCCTTCACCGCAATCGAAATCGTCGTGCCAATTCTGGAAACAGGTTTTCGAGATGCCCATGCGTGCTTTCGGACAGAGGAAAATCTTCGCCTAGTCATTAGAGCTGTCCTCGCAAAAGAATGTCGACTGGAACGACTTCTTACGCTGACCACGGTGAAGCGCACACCCTTTACAGGAGCGTTCCCGCCGCTTTTGCACGTCACACCCAGTCACCCAGTCGTCAACTGTACATGTGTGTATGTGGGGTGACACTGACGCTTCGTCCGGGAGCGTACAGTAGCTATATCAGAAGACTCCATTTAAAAGTCTTCGGGCTTGAGTTGGAGTAGCTGTTTGTGGAGACAACCCATCCAGTCACCACGCGACGTTGCAGACATTCTATTGAGTCGGCTTGCTACCTTGTGAGTGAATTATGCATTCACTGTTACAATGCCGATGAAGCTTAGGAATAGTGACTTATAATACTTTCGTATTAATAATATATAGAAAGGAAGTTTGAATATAGTAGGACTGTAAACGGAGTTGGTCATGCACAATAACCCCGCCCACCCAGAGCTGGCAATCCGTCACAAACTTTGGGCACCTGACCGTTACGGGGTCACTTGTTTCACGTTTCGCTGTATACGGTCTTCAGTCATTGAGACACCAGTGGCCAGATAATGGACTGGTTTGCGGTCAAACCATTTCAGTGTTTGCAGCAGCTTGCTGATGCTCGGGCGTTTGACATACCACAGCCAGTTTATTACCCTTGGATGGGTCTGCCGAGGAGGTTGTCGCTGGATCATTTCAGCGAATGCCATCAGAAGTGCACATTGAACCATCCGACGATGAAGGGAAATGTGAAGAGCATTATACCAGCTCATGTCTCCGACATTAGCGGCCGAATCAGCGTGTGAATAGTTTGATGGATGGTGAGGACTCAGACGGTTACGAGACTACTAGCTATAGCGGAAGTGAGGCTGAGCATGAGCAGGACACCGACGACGTCGAGCGTCGGGAGTATCCTGATAACGATTCTCTATCCGACGGTGAAGTGGCTCTCGTGGATGAGTCGTTTATTGAGTCACAGGAAGACTCGCTGACTGTTGATGATATTGCCAAAGAAGCCCTGCGGGTGACAACGTGGAGGGAACCATCTACGATGTTCGATGATGACCCGGCTAGCTATCTCAATCTTATCGAAGATATGACAGCCTCTATCCGTGAGCTGCGAGACAGCGCTGGCTCACCACTGGCACTTTTTTATACTTCTTGCCGAAGTCGTTGTGGATTAGCATCACTAAGGAGGTTTATCGCTACAGAAGGCAGCAGGTCGAATCTCGAGCTTCGCGCATGCGGTCAAATCAGTTGCGCGCGAGGCGGACGGCGACCCCAGATAGGCTGCAGCAGATACGCAGACGTCTGTGAGATGTTAGATCGTATGAAACCTCTGAGATTCACCAAGTAATCGGGTTACTCGTAGCGCACATGCTGTACCCACAAACGCGTCGATTCTGGGGGCATTGGTCGATGACCAATGACGGGCTATACCTTAAGGTATATTGGGAAGGTTTATGGCGCGGAATCGTTGAACGGCCATTCTCCGTGACTTGCATTTCGCAGACAAGGAGACCCCTGGCGTGCGTGACAAGATGTGGAAGCTGCGGCAGGTGGTTGACGTACTGCAGGACCGGTGCCTGTAGGCTTGGACCCTCCCGGCTGTGTGTTTCCTTCGATGAAGGCGTCATACCGTCCACCTCACGCAGGAATACAACGCGCATGCTCATGCCCGACAAGCTTATCTCTTCGGAACGAAGATGTTCATGGTGTGTGATTCAATGACAGCGTATTGCCACCGGTGTGTAATGGTTCGAACAGCTTCTCGGCAAAGTCGTAACTTGTGGTTTTGGTGACTTTGCTAGCTTGCTAAAGATGTACAGGGCTCCCGAAAAATGCATTGTGCTCGAACTAATTGCAGTAGTTGTACGGAAATAATTTATTTCAGCCACTTGGTGAACAACGTACATAATTTACTGTGGGTCACACCACCACTCTACGCACTGCCGTCCATCTATCCAAGTGGGTGGTTGCGGTGGACGCTCGCCCTCTAAAACTGCTCATTTGTCTCCCGTTGCCAAGTTCATTTCCATTCTCGCCATGTTCACGAACCAGCAGGTCGCTAGCTTCTTCTTCAAGCCCGTCTTGGACGATCAGGATGAGCCCGTGATCGGGTACTTTCGGTGCCGCTGCTTCACCATGCGCCAGCAGTCTCCGAAGACTGGGTACAGCAACCTCGTTCAGCACGTGAGGAGGCTTCGAAGAACTGATGCGCACGGCAACGACAACGGAGACGGGGACACTGGCTCCATGGGTCCGGCAGCGCAGCCTCAACCTCTACGGATGGCTGCACTGGACGATCATGTGCGGTCTGCCGCTGCACTTCTGCGAGAGCGCAGAGACGCGCCAGTAAGCATCATGAATTATATGCACTATTTAATTTTAATCTAATACTTAATTGTGTGTTTCAGATACACGAAACTAGACCCCATCGGCCAGGAGCAATTGCTCGGTGGCATGGAGCGCGTGACCTTGGTGGTCGAGGCTTCCATCACGAACGAGATGCCCGACAAGTACGGTCTCATTATTGATGGCTGGTCTAACCGATCTGAGCACTTTTTGGCTGTTTTTGGATGCTATGAGATCAATGGAGCACGGCGCCAGCCGCTCCTGGCCATGCACCCGCTCATCAACAGCCAGGAGGGCGACCATTCGGCTGTCAGCCACGCCAGTTTTCTGCGAGTCATGCTGGCTCGAGACTACAACATGAGCCTCGACGACTGCCTCTTCATCGTCGGAGACAACTGCTCCGTGAACAAGCGGTTGGCATCGGATCTTGGCGTGCCTCTAGTAGGCTGTGCCAGCCACCGCCTAAATCTCGCGGTGCAGTCTATGCTGGGCGACTACTCGCACGAACTCGGCCAGGTTAAGGACCTCATGATCAAGTTGAGGACACTGAACCTTTCCGCTCAGCTTCGGTGCGTCGTTTTGTATTTTGACCAATTGGATATTGTGGATATATTTCTGACCAATCAAATTGCTGTATTTAGCTTCAAGATACGACTGCGTCCGGTCCTAAGCCAAGACACGCGCTGGGGGTCTACGTTTGCAATGGTGCATCGTTACCTGGAGCTGCTCGACGTCATCATGGACTTTGACGAGCTCCAGGATCTTCTACCAGCTCCGGCAACTAATCGCCGGCTCCGCAACCTGCTGGACGACCTCAAAAAGGTCGAGTCCGTGAGCTATGAGCTGCAATCGGAGTCGGTCATGCTCCTGGATGCGCGCATGTACTTCAACACGCTCATTGAGTTTCGCGCGGAGTTTGCAGACTATCTCGGTAAGAAGCGTTTTGTATATGAGTTACTGTACTGTACAGACGGTCTAATAATAAATGCTTTACACAGGACCGCGCGCCGACATCATGGACTCTCCTACCTTTGAAGGTGCTTACGTGAAGGTGCTGGACGGCAGAATAGGCACGCGCTCCCGCTCCGAGAAGGCCGCGCTATCTCGGTTTGCGGTGAGCTCGTCTGCGCAGGCGGTGGTTACGCCAGCGGCCTCAGCAATGGGCTCGCAGAAGTCGCTGTCGTTCGTCGAGCAAGTCAAAAAGTAGCGCAAAACTAGCGTCTTTGCTACACGGTACGAGCTGTTAGGCTCCATTCCCCCTACGTCTAACATCGTAGAGCGACTTTTCAGTGTCGCGAAGGCAACACTGGGCACGCAACGTCAGTCCCTCCAGCCGATCACGCTGGAGATGATCGTTTTCCTCCGTGCGAACAAAATCTACTGGGATGCGACTGTTGTGAATGCGTGCTCGTAGGTTGCACGTGCTATAATGAAGACCAGTAATGGCCGTTCATCACGTTGCATTGCAATTATTTACTGTTAGCTATGCATGGTTGCGTACATCTTTTATTTGTCACCACGACTGGACTCAATGAGAAATGCAATTCTCGGGAGCCCTGACGATGTAACTTGCTGTTTAGCTTTGAAATCTTTGTTGGAGCACGGGAGCGAGAAATTTCGGCAGGTCAGGATGTTGACAACAAGACGAGGGCCGCTGCAGTCGTTCGAAACATGACGACTGTTCTTGTGGAACACTCAAGTGGCTTTCAGCCGGTTGTCATAGATCGATTGAAGTCATCACTAGTCTCGCACTAGAGCTTCTAGGAATGTCGAACTATGTTATCGGGACTATTGCAACGAATTGAATCGGATTTGATACACGAGTTGTTGAGAAGCACAAGACGTGCCCACGAGCAATATACTGAGGAACCTACACATTCTCTCGCTACGTCGCGGCTCCCACCATGGTTGCGTGTCATTCATCTCCTGTGCCTACAATGGGTATGCAAGGCTCGAAAAGTGCTTCCAGTGTTGGCGCTGAGAGCGCCACTGAACAGTCAATTTGGGACTGTTCAGTCACGCTTCCGTTGCGCCAACGGCTGCAACCGGAGCAGATTCGTAACATGTATTGGCCGAGGGAAGGCGTGTTGTCTAGTATCGAAAGCGATCTGGCCGCGATCGCACGGTGTACGTCTGCGTTTGCATAACCCAATGCACATTCCATGCTAATATTTTAAGATCTAAGAGCAAACTCGATAGTATCCTCGCGCCGGTGCCCTCGGTAACGAAAGGTCGTAACTAAAGTAGCATTTTGCTAGCGCTGGGGAAGCACCCAGTATTTCGACAGCAAAGCGCCGACGTTGCGGAAACTGCGGTAGCTTGGGCCATAATACCCGCAGTTGCAAATACTACGAGCCTAGTATCATTGAAGAGTAATCGAGCAGTAGCAGCTTAAAGAAGAGTGCCATCGGAAAAAGCTGAGCGCCATCGTTTGGCGAAGGTAATCATCGTTTGACGACATTATTGAAATAGAGCTATCATTTGGCAAAAGTCCCCCTCTAGTACGTACATGGAAATAGTATACTAGTAGATTGGCGTTCGAGAAAATCGATCGATGTTCGTCCATTTTGGTAAACAGTTATCCAGTATCAGGTGGAGGTCAAGGTCGTCCTACGGAATCAGGCAGGACACAAGCCGGACAGTGTAGAATTACTACAATGAACCTCCCTTAGCTAGTACTACTCGTGGACACTCTCGTTATTGTGAATTCCAGCCAAATTTGCAGACTTGAGACGGTTCAAAGCTACAAATTCAAGTCTTTAGTGGAATCGCCCAAGCGCCAAAACAGCTGCTCGTACATGCCAATTTTATATTCGTAATTAGTGTAGACAATTTACAAAATACTATACGCTTGGTCGATTCACTGGCGATTTGGCGGGGTCGATTCAATTTATTGGTCGCGGAAATTTCCGATAGAACGCACAATATCAAGTATAGCAAGTTATCGTCATAGGGAGATTGGTGTGGTATATAATTCCTAAAATCGGACGATATGAGCAACAGTATTAAAAAATAACGTATTCTTCCGATTTATGTACCCCCTCACAATTGAATACCCTTCCGAAAACAATACCTAGCGTCACAGTGCAGTACTAGTTTAAATACCTTCCAAATAGTATACCATTTTGCATTTTGTGTGGAATGGCTTAGTTCCATGGGTGCCGAGGAAGAATCATTGAAAACTGTAGTACCCTCCTAATACAACACACTCCTTTTTTAAAATAGTGGGAAATGGTATAATAATGCTATAATACCGGTACACTAATCGGAAGAACCCGTCATATCATGTATATGAAAATGTCAACAGGTTTGGGTGGTTACAGCCGAATGCTTTTTTTTATGCTTGGTTTCATTCAAATTGTTATTAGACTGGATGTGTAGGCATCGTTTTAGCGTGATTGAGGTGTATTATGTTATTAGTCCCAATTGGGTCGTGAACTCGAAAAACCATTCCGGGTAGGTGCTCCGTCTCCTACCGAGTCACTGCTCTACAGCCCCTGCATGCAATCTTTCCTGCACACCACGACAGCCTGTCAGGCTTCGCTTTTCCTCAGTGCTGTTCTCCTTTGCTGCTTCCCATTGCTCCAGGTCAGTCATTATAAGCTTCTCCATGGCCTCCCACATCTCGTTCGAGGCTCCTCCCCGACTCTCCGACTCCGGCGTCATCACGCTCCCTCTTTTGTCCATTGCAAAATATGCTAGCCAGTCAGCAGCTTTGATGTGGCATCTGTATTGATGAGTCCGACTGGCAACTTGATACAGATCTGCTAATCTCATCGTTTCGAGATATCAGTTCTGCAGATTATTGGCTTTTGGTAGCTTCCTGTCTTTCATCATTCTCAATATCATCTGACTATCGCCCACTCCATGCAGGCCTGCTCATATCTTCTCCACCACTCTGGCCAACAACCGCTGCAACCCAACAGACCCCACTACGTTGTTCGTCGTGCTCTATCGCCCGAGCGCCGTTCCCGCCGCCCAAAGTGGCGTCTTTCGCTTTCCTTTCGTCTCCAATTCCATGACGACGCTGCCGCAGCCCCCTGCTCCGGTGTTTCCTTTCGAACCTCCATCAATAAACCCAACCCCCGCTTTCGATGCTCTCGTAGTTCTTTGCTGATTTTTGTGGCGCTGCTCCACCGAGTGAGTATGAACTCAGCTACCTCCAATTTGAGCTTCGGTACCGGTATCAATGGAAAGAGTCCCATCCTGTAGCACCGATACATTGCTCTTACCATTTACTTGATGCCATATGTCGCCTCTGCCAGCGTGCGTCCATTCCTTCGGTCTGGGTGAACTCTGTCGACGTTCCAGCGCCAGATGATTGTTATGGTTACGACACATCATATTACACACATCGTGTTCGCCACCTCGAAAGGACAGTGCCATGGCCCCATCATCTGCTGGTCGCCCCATCTCACGATACATTGTGGTAGTTGAGCCCGCCTTAGGCGAAAAATGCTGCTGAGCTCTTCTGACGAGGCCGTTATGTCGCCATCTATCTTGCCCTTCCCAAACTCTAAATCCTCAGTAATCCTGCCCAGATTTGCTGGGCATCCGGCCATAACCACAGTATGTATGCTACCGCGCTGGTTTACTCCTTCCACACGTGGTGGCTGCACACGAGTATCCTAGTCGATCCCCTGCCCAGTGCCTCAGCATGTTGGATTTTTGCTTTAGCAGGTTTTGTGCTTGATAAGCCGTGGTGCCTGCTATGCTAAGGACATCCTTCCATGTCAGATCTGTCAGAGAGTGTAGAGCCTCCGCGATCTACTCGTGATTCACCTTCCATTTCACCCGGATCCCGTCTACTGCCTCATCGCATGTTGCTTCTTTGCTCTCGTGGTTAGGTCATTGTATCTCCGTGAGGTTTGTGCCCTCCATCGGTTCCCGGCCCACAGGGTCGTCAGCCTCGTTAGCCGCGGATGCGGGATCACCCACATAGTTTTGGTCAGTACTTGCAGGATCGTGGCCGCCGCTCCTGCTACAGTGGCAGCCTTCTGCACGCATTGGAAGCTGGTCTCGTGTGTTCCCCAGGAATGGGTCAGCCATTGCTCGTCCGCGCTTGGTATAGCAATCTTATGATGCTTGTTCTGGAGCAGATGACCAGGTCATCTTCCCTTCGCCTGCAATCCATATCCGGGTAGGCTGCCAACAGGCAATAGCACAACCCGCTGAACATGTATATTGTGCCACTTTCCATTGGCATTATGAGTGCTGTGGGTCGAAAGTGATGCCCCCCACCCCCCGCATCGGTCATTCCACTACCAGGATGTCCTTGATCGGCTTCCCTAATTTGCTGTAGGCCCCACTTGAACATATTTCGCCTCTGTCACCCCATAGGTTGACTGCACTCAACAGCTGTTCGTGCATCGCTTCGTGCTGAAATTCACCTATCAAGTCTTTCCTTGCTGCGTATAGCTTTTTCGTCCGCTCCCTCACCCCTCATCCGGCATCTGAAAATCAGCCCCTGTCCACCGTATTGTGACATCACCGCTGCGTTTCATATCTTGTCGAACCGCCGTCATCTCCGTTTGCTCGTTATCAACCTTGAGCTCCGGGCACTCAAAAGATTAACTTGCTCACGCACTCCCAGTTGTCCATAGGGTGATCGCAATTTACACGGCGGGTCTCTGGGGTTGGGAACCAGGTTTCCGTCCTCTCCCCCGTCTCGGATTTTGAGAATAACTTCCGCCAACCGTGATAGTCCCTCATTGTTTAGTTCCCATGCCCCCATTCATGCGGTGCTCCTCGCGAAGAGCTATGTATAGGCAATTTTGAGCCGACTGTTTGATTATAGCTCTGTTTATCATTCTATTATGAATTAATTTCGATCAAAAGGCTATCATCAGATCTTATCAAGTTTCAAGTTAGATGGAATTATCACGTCTCCATTCAAAAACAAAATTACGGGGACGGTAGACACAATTACTATCAAATATGCCAGGATATCACTGTATACAATTTCAGCTTAGACATGTTCATCCGTAGTAGAAGCGAAGCTCAGATTATCAGTTAAATCTGGGTATTAGGATTAGTGATACCAGCACAGGGTTGTGTCTCATAATGCGTGATACAATACTCTATTTTAATTTCTATTAGTATTAATATTCTGCTTTGCAGGTGAAATGTCGCTCCGTTTTATGGCTTAGATCGAGCCTCTCCGGAGATAAAAACCAGGCATAAAAATAACGTGACAACAATGTGACAGTGTCATACCAAAGTATACTTGTCCCCCACTTAGAGTTATCGAGATAATCGCCTCCGAAGTTGTCCTCCTTTCGTAATTAAGTGAAGTGTTGAGATAAGGCCGATATTCTGTTTGAGAATTCCAACTGTCAACTAAACTGAGCGTTCACACTCCAAGATGAACGACGTCACCGTTGGCATGGAAGCCCAGTACTCGAGCCACGATCTGCAGCCGTCCATTGCCACGCCCCAGCAACCAAACCTGCTGCGGGCCACGTCACCGCAATTGACGACTGGAGTGTGCATTAATGGCATCAACGCAGATGAAGCAGCACAAAGAGAGGAGCCTGTTGACAGGAACGGCGAGGACTGAAGCGATGTCGACTCCGTCGAACTCAACGAGGAGGTGACGGCTGAAATCGCAGCAAGTGAAGATGGCGATCAAATTGATGAGGGCATAAATATCAATTTGATGGAGATGGATGTCCACCAAAAGACTTTGAGCCTCATTTTGGCTGACTCGTGCGAGCGCCGCTATCTACAGGGCAAGTCGAAGGAGTTGGAGAGCCTAGCCTGTTCGATATCGCAGATGACATGTCTGAGGTGAGGACGCTCCGGTTGCGGAGAAGAAGTCGCACAAGTTGTGAGGGTCGTTTACCGCTCAATGGCAGCATCCGAATGCTCAACAAGGACTTGATACTTACCTCCCGGGGCAAACCAAATTAGCATATGTATGTCAATAATATGAAACCGGGTCAATCGCAAATCTTCGAGAGGTTTTACTCGAACTCCAAGAAGCAGAGAGCTGCAATGGATCCGCAGCGCAATTTTATGACATAGTAGCCAAAAAACAAAAAGGTCTGGGAATGGAGGTATTTTGTTTTTAAGGACCGCATCTTCGTCGGATCTAACGTTTAGAAATTCTGGTAGGTCATAATCGATAGCTAAGACGACACTCCTTCCACTGGTGCGTCTAAATCGTGGTTCGCACTTTGGTGGATAGATATTCTCAAGCAAATCGCTGTCTCAAATGGAGCTGGAATTATATAACTGGCCCTCGTTTACGTTCTCGAAAGTGCAACTGGGGCCGTTATATAGGAAATCGATCCTTGGCTAGATTTGACTTGTCATAGCCCGAGATATTAACTGCCCTAAGTAGACCGACTTGTAATTTAGGTAGACCTCAATTTATAAATCGAGGGTTCAGCTAGGTGAAAACGCCAAAAGTATTGAAAGGCTCAATACAACTTGTATTAACACCAAATCCCGCCCTCAATGAGACAGAGTTTTGGAAGGCCTCGATTTAAAACCAAAGTCAGTACTGTGATTATCCACCCTCCCCCCGCGCGGGCGAGACCTTCTCGCTGCGCACATTTACCGAAACCCCCTACACGATATGATTTATCATCGGGATGGGAGGGTATAGCTTACGCGATACCGTGCTTGGTCCTGGGTTTAAGTCCGCGTGCTCCGCACACGGACCTTAAACCGCAGGCATCATTTCAGCTTGCCAAGATTTTGTATTTCACCCCCTTTTTCGACTTAAGGTTGCGGTAACGACTCCGCCTAGAATGTGTCTATCTAGTACAAAAACTGCACAAATCCGTCTTGAGCCTTTTCATACATTCGTTGAAATTTAGCAAATAAAGACAGACAACTGTCAGTAATGCATCGGTATATTGAAAGCAACGGGCAAGCTCGCTGCAATATGTGCTGAAACAGATGTGTGCATACTAGTTCGTGTCCTTGCGTTGGCGCTTGAATTGACGGTCGCCACTTCCAGATACCGTGGACTAGTCAGAAGAGGCCTAGACTAGTCTTGAGAGGTAGCTCGGGCAGACGTTCCAGGCTCGCGCGCGCGAATGATGCTCCTGTCGGCGTCGTTGGACATGGGGATCAAGGCGCCGCTGCGTGCCAGATTGTAAAGCGGTTGCCGCCTCACCATGGCTCGTATGCTTGATCTTGTTTCACAGGAAGACGCGCAACGCAGCAGGATTTCATGCGAGGTCTGTGCTTCCTCGTGCCATCAGAGTTGCCATTGCGCCACTCATCTGTTTGTATCGGAGCATGCTCAGGCGCGGTTGGACTTCTCTTCGTTGGCGTAGGCTGCAGGCTCTTCAAGAACGCCACGTGCGAGACCTTGGATTTCCCGTCCGTGGGGCGCCTGCTGTTATCAGGATGAATTCATTCATGATTGCGAGGTGGATGATGCGGAGAAAGATTGACTTGTACTATTTCTTGTAGCGCCACGCCATCTGAAGCGAATACCTAGTAACAGACAAATGCACGATTAGAACACCCTTCAAAGGTGTACATACACGATAGCGAGACTTACCGTTGGAGACGTAGCTGATCGTGTACGTCAACCCCTCCCATAAACGTCTGGTAGTCCTTCACCACTCTTGGGGCCATCACCTCTGCTTCCTGGGCACTATCTTGGTCAAGGCGTACAATTCGATCTTGCTGTCAATTCCTCCAGCTGCAAGAATATGAACGCTCTGATCGTCATACCAGCCAATCGTCTTCATTGTTGGAACCTCCAGAGATTCCGCCACTTGGAAAGTTTCCCTTCTAATGTGTTTGGACCTCTTATTCGACGCACGGCCCCCGTTCATCAATTTAGCCGGGAGAATAGCTTCGCAGAGGCTTTGTCTGAGGACTTGTCCATAATGGTGCCAATGCAGTAGGCTATCATCGTCAGCAACTGCATGGTGAGGCCGACCGATGTATAAAATCGATCTGTGACGATAAGGTGGAATTATTTCGGCCCAGTACACCGAATTCTTGGTGGATATTGCGCGAAAATTGTGGCAGGTCCAGACTTCGCGTCAGCTCGTGTGCTGACGTCTTGTATCTAGTGCGCTTGACGCAGTATACTTCTAAGGATACCACAGACCACTACGTCGAGCATACACAAAAACAGCAGACAGAAGACCTCGCGCGCTCGAGACAGTCGAGGCGCAGGATCGAACTCCGGCCAAGCCAAGACAGACCTCGGATACGAACCGAGCGGCTAGAACCCATTCTTCGACCAGTAAAACGAGACCGTGGGTGCACCACATAGGCCATAGTAGGCTGTGTGCATGTTGGAGCTAGCGTGTGGCTTCAAAAGAGGCAAAAGAAGGCAAAAGAAGACAGCGTGTGACTGTGGGGGGGGGGGGGCACGCCAAAAAGCCCAAAACCCGCGC
>JAGDFM010000119.1:0-32008 GCA_019155715.1 Phytophthora pseudosyringae | reverse complement strand
AGCGCAAAAGCGCAAAGACGGCGCATAGCACGCCTCGCTCACGACCGACGCCGACGACGATCGAACGTGAAACGATTGCAAGGAATTTGCCCCCAGGCAGGATTGAACTACCGACCTTCCGCTTACTAAGCGGGTGCTCTACCACTGAGCTATAGGGGCTCTTACAACCGAACGCAGCACACATATTTTCACCACATCGAAAACACTCATTGCACACACAAACAAACCGCACACTATCCATTGCCTACTATGCATGCCGACCCACCCCTCATCACGCTCATGCCTCCCACTTCTCACTCCTCTACCACCTTTGCCTTGAACGATGGTATATAGGGCGACCAGCAGTTGGCGGCATCCCGCTGAGAAAGAGGAGGGTCCCGGCTGTTCCCAGGCGAACGGACCCGCAGCCAGAACCTATGGGTGCGCTGCACGACGACTAAGAGCGCCGACTGTGTCGACAGTTTGTCGTCCGATGTCCCGGGCTGGGTCTCAGTCGACAGCCCGAACTTTCCCTTAATCGCTCGATACCCACGCCAACTCGCCGACATTGGGTCCCCGCAGACCACTACGTCGAGCATACACAAAAACAGCAAGCAGAAGACCTCGCGCGCTCGAGACAGTCGAGGCGCAGGATCGAACTCCGGCCAAGCCAAGACGGACTTGAGCTGGTGGAAAATAAAATCTAAGACGCAAGGTGGAGTCTGAAGGCCAGAGCAATTGGGGGATCAAAGGCCCATGCCAGACAGTCAATGTGCCGATGCAGAAACCAACATTCCATGATGCAAAGAGGAACCCCGCTACTTCTGCTCCTGATAAAGGATGCCTGAAGTGTGGAGGCGCTCACTGGGTGGTCAAGTGCCCCAAGGCCAGTGAGGCCGAAAAGCGAGACCTACCGAAGCAATTCCACAAAAACAAGGGCAAGTCCAGCGAAATGAACATGAAGTGGCTGCGGGAGGATAAATGAAATAAGGCGGACACTATTCTGCTGAATGGTGTCCTCCAAAAGCCTTACTGCGCAGACAACGGGTCGGATCGGTGCCTGATCAGCTCCAAGACCTTGGAAGAGCTCAGAACGGTAATGGGGAAAGAAGTACCGATAAGGAATTTGAGGGAACCGGTTAAGGGTCGTGCAGTTGGGGAGCATTGGGTCGAAGCTGAAAGAGCTGTATACCTGGTCATCCAGCTTGGCACCGCTGCTGGAATTGTCGAACCCCAGAAACCTGTCGAGTGCTTAGTGATTCATGCTGCTGCTGCTGAGTTCATCGTGGACAAGGATCTGCTGAAATCGCTGGGCATCGACGTTGATCGACTGCTTCACCAGCTCTCCCAGCCGCATGTCGACGACGACTGCGATCCGTACGACATGATTGACGGCAAGCGAACTGAACATCCGATCTGTCTGAGATAATGGAGCAGTTGATCAAGCTGGTTGACGATGCGATAGCAGCAGGATTTCCGGTAGCTCATCGACAGGAACTGGAGAAACTGGTGAGAAACATGACATTGGAGATTTGATCTTCGCAATGATCCTCCAGCCAGAATGCCTGCCTATGAAATCAGTTTGATGGAAGGCGCCAAGCCATATAGATGCAACTCGAGAAAATACTCGCCAGCTCAGAGCAAGTTCATGCGTGAGTTCAACAGCAAATTAGTGGAACTTGGCTGGGTATATCAGAATCAAACCAGTCGGTGGGCGTGCCCTGCATTGCCAGTGAGAAATCCAGGCACGGATGAGTTCCGGCAAACGAGCGACAACAAGCCGCTGAATGTTATGACCGAATCAATAGCTGGAGTGATGTCAAACCTCGATGCCAAGCTACACCATGCGAGACACAATACGCACTATAGACTCTTTGATTTCATCAAGGGGTTCTATCAGTTGCCCTTGGCAGAAGCAAGTCAGGAAATTCTG
This sequence comes from Phytophthora pseudosyringae, assembly GCA_019155715.1. Lineage (NCBI taxonomy): Eukaryota > Oomycota > Peronosporomycetes > Peronosporales > Peronosporaceae > Phytophthora > Phytophthora pseudosyringae. The sequence goes on along the minus strand of JAGDFM010000119.1, from coordinate 30,096 downwards.
TCTTACGCGACAGATGGGGGAGTTTTTGCTCCGACTCGGGTGCCGCAGGGTAGTTGCGATGCGGCCCTGCACTTCCAGGCCACGATGGAAGAATGTTTTTCGAATTTCGTCTACGAGTCACTATTGATCTGGATCGATCGATGATCTTCTGTTGTATGCAGACACCACCGAGGAATACCTGGCAGCTATGGAAATGTTGATCGACAAGATGGCTCATTATGGTTTGAAGTTCAGTGTGACGAAGATCTGCCTGTACAAACAGTCCGTGATGTGGTGTGGCAAGGCAATATCTGCGGAAGGCATCACTCACGACCAGAAACCAGTGGCAGCACTGTCGAACATGCCTCTTCCGACAACCGCTCGTGAATTGCAACAATTCATCTGCGCGCATCCAATTGGATGAGGGATAGTCTGGTGGACTACACCCGAGCTGTGAAGCCTCTATAGCAGTGCCTTGATCGAGCTCTCGATGGAAAACGTAAGACGAAATGGGTGGCTTCTAGTATTTCACTGCAGTTGAACGAATTCGAGCTCGATACCTTCGCCAACGTGAAGAAGCTGTTAGCGGACACGGCCATGCTGACCCATCCGAAGGACAGCGCGACTTTTGCTTTGTTTTGTGATGCATCTGAGGGCGGGTGAGTTGGTAGGCAGATAATTTGTACGAGTTCATGCGAGCTGAAGCAACTCGAAGAAGGCCACATCGATGTCTATGATACGGAATAGTTGTGGAAGTCCGTGGCATTGCTGGATTGAACTCAACTTGTGACCGCGCTGAACAGCCACGCTGTTCGCAAAATATTTGTTGAGCGCTCGTAGTTTCCTTATCACAATAGCAGCTTCAGGAAACGCACCCCCCTCTGTCACGATAACACGTTCTTTCAACTGCACATTGGTGTCCGCATTTGCTACTGTACGATTTTGTACGTTCTCTTTTAGACCAACACCATAGGTCCAGGCAATGTATGACGTAGTCTCTCTGTAGAGAAGTGTCAAACTCCGTGGATACTTTGCGAGCTGCAGCTGCCGTACCCGATATTGTATACTCCACTGTTGTCTCCACATCTAATCCGAACAACGTTAGCAACTTAACGTTGATCAGCTCCGCCACATTAACTGAATCATGGCCATCCTTTTTCGTCACGGCGAGCAATGCCAGGTGCATAAAATTCCAGGTGTGATCTATAAAGCTGATGGATGCCCCCACGATGCAATTTTTGGAGGTGTTAGTCCACAGATCGTGCGCCAAGTTCAAAACCCGCATGCTGTATAGCATCCCGAACTCTGACTGCAGCAGCTCAGTCGTATCCTTTAAAAATGTCTCGTACAGCGCGTCCAGAATGTCGTTGTGAGTCTTAGCAACGGGGACCGTAGCTTTGGCATCTCCGGTTTAACCGCAGAGCATATATTTAAATGCGTCTGTTTGTGCCATGTTGAACACTAGGCCTAATCAAGTAGCAATAGTACTATTAATAAGACACATTATTGTACCATCATATTGCCATGCCAAGCCGCCGTCCCGAATCAACCAGAGTGAGACCAACCCGGCCTTCTGCGCCTTGGTCAACGAAATGAACGTCTTCTGGCGCGTTGGGTCACCGACTGCGCCAGGTATCGGAGTCTTGTTCTTGGTGTCGTTCGTCAGGAACTTCTGTGCCCGTTTACCTCGGATTTTTTGCTCCTTGTCCGCAAGCTCATGTTTGGAATGGCCTATCATGTGGCGTTTGGCGTTGGAGCTGTTCCCACAGATGTAGAGGACCTTTTTCCACGGCTTTGTCTGAGCACAGAGTGTGTAAATGTGCATATACGTCTTTCCTTTGATAGTCACTGGTTCCGCTAGTGAATGAATCACACCCCACACGTTATCACGACTTCTGGGGGCCCTAAAATGAAGAATAGAGTCAGGAATACCGATGTTTTGACGAATTGAGGGTGCTTAGTTGAAGCAGGAGATCCTGCTAGGCCGATTACACCCACTTCAGTGGCTTGGCTCGACACAGATGTGCCTTGGCTGCTGAGTGGAGATGGTGATCCTTGCACTTCATCTTCATTCTTGTAGATGCGAGCGCACACTCGACTGCAGAACTGAACATGCGCAGCATTAAGTTAGAAGAGAAAGACATTAGATTAGTGCAGGATTTCAGACCTCTTGGAGAGCCCATCGTCATCACACAGGTCGTTGCAGCAGATATGGTGAACAGGGCGGCCACAAATACAGCATGGAGACGTTTCCTCCACGTCGTCCATTACACAACCGGCCATAGCACACTTCATTGCAGCCAGACTTGAGCTCCAGGCACAGACTTGCGAAGTGAGAGGGAAACGATTGCAACCTTTCGCCACAGCACCTATTGAGCGGAGGTTGACGTTGTTTGATAGCTTTATTACTTATTTTATTAATATTATCGAGATGGACTACTATTTCTAGTTATTACTAATCGTTTCACTGGGAGTTAGTAAAAGTAATAATAGTAATATCATATTAATATTTGTATACATTATTACTATTCCCAGTTCTACTACCAAACCCTGCTATTCCATGTGGTCCACACATTGCCCCAGCAGCTCCAACTCATTGCTACTTGTGTCTCGTGGCCGCCATGTTTTTCCTGAAGCAGCTCTCGCGCGACCTGCTGCTGCACCCGATGCACTTCGGGCCCAAGCTGCACGACATCATCCGTCTGCGCCTGATCGAGGAGGTGGAGGGCACGTCCATGGGCAAGTACGGCTACGTCATCACGGTCACGGAGGTGCGCGACGAGGACATCGGCAAGGGCGTGATCCAGGACAACTCGGGCTTCGTGTGCTTCAACATCCGCTACCGCGCCATCCTCTTCCGCCCCTTCAAGAACCAGGTGCTAGACGCCGTGGTCACGGTCGTGAACCAGCTCGGCTTCTTCGCGGACGTGGGCCCTCTGCAGGTCTTCGTGTCCCGGCACGCCATGCCCACGGATCTCAACAACGGCTACGACCACGAGAGCAACGCGTGGATCTCGGACGACCGCGAGGTCGAGATTCGCAAGGGATGCGGTGTGCGTCTCAAGATCATGGGCGTCAGCGTCGACGTGACTGAGATCGTGAGTGCAAATGTGGCAGAGCGGAGCTTGGATTTGACTGTCTGTCTGACTGTCTGTCTGACTTGTTGTTGTTGCTGCTGCTGCTGTTGTAGAACGCTATCGGAACCATCAAGGATGATTATTTAGGCCTCATCTCGTCCGACAACTAACCTGCAAGCTCTGAGAGGCTTGAGGTGTCCTAGCAAGAAATGTTGTGCTTACCACTTTTTGGATTCATATGACTACATCTTTTGATGACGATGCATACTTCGCTTCTAGTGACAGGGCTCTACAATGCTCTCTATTGCCACTCGGGTCTCTACAGCTCGAGGAAGCGCGTGGATTTCCGGTGCCCCTTCTCCAGGATCGGCTTGATGTCCTCCAGCGCGACATCCTCGACCTCGAAGTTGTGCGCCAGCTCCGCGTGGAGCTCGCTCTCGAACCTCTCGCGGTTGGCGCATTCCTCCTTCAGTACGTCCTTCAGCGGGCACAGGAACTCGAGATGGCTGCGTTGCTGGCGGTACTTCGGCTGGCGCGCCGGGTTAGTCAGGTACTCCATGTTCTTGGGGTCGAAGTCCCACAGGAACGAGGTGTGGTGCAGCCAGCGGCCCTTAGACAGGCTCTGCGCGTTGCCGCCGAACTTGCGGTCGTTGAACACGTAGTCGTCCTCCCGCAGCGAGAACTTCTGCAGAACGGCACACAAACACCATCGAACAGCAGTAACTCCATCAGAAGACCGTCAAGTGTGATCGAGTGCGTCGCTCGTACCAGGTCTTCGTTGCAGACGCGCGAGAAGAAGGGCGAGAAGAAGCCCTGCGACCATGCCATGATCTCGCGCGGGTAGGGTCTGACCTGCGGGAAGTCCTCCTGCTTGCAGATGAAGGTGGTGAAGACGGTGTTGTGGTCCACGATAACGGTGCCGCCGCCGGTGAAGCGCTTGAGCACCGGAATGCCGTCCCTGTCCAGCAGCAGCAACAACAACAGCAACGATAACAACCACCTTGTAAGTCAGCCTCCATACAGTGTGACAGCAGCAGATCATTGCAGCGCACCGCTTGACGGCGTCCTGGTGCAGCAGCAGCTCCGGTTTGCCCGAGATGCCCATGACGATAGTCGCCGGCGAGTGCTCGTCGTTGTAGATGAACCAGTTGCGCTGCGAGTCCGCGCGGAAGAGCGCCTCCTCGATCTTGAGCTGCTCCTGGATGGGCGCCCGCAGACGCAGGAAGCTCATGAGCGGCTTGCGTGCCGCTTTGGTCGCCATTGCTGCCCTCCCTTCACTCTTGGTGATGGATAAGGCGTCGCACCAAGTCTCAGATCTGATGAGAGTAGAGTCAGATCTGATGAAATAGATCACATTATCCGGCAGACCGAAATCCGGATAAGCATAATCTTGATCCCAGTTTGACACGTTGGCGACGATGGCGACGGAGCCGCTGCTGCTGGCGGCTCGCGAGCTCGCGCGGGCCCCTGTGGCTTCGCTTCCTGCCGACGTCGGCGTTATGGCTTCGACTGCGTCTGCGGCGCATCTGGCGGTGCTGTTCCGGTCGCGAACGGAGCGGAATTGCGTGCGTTTGGGCGTGTTCAAGACGGACGAGGGCGACAGCGCGGAGGAGCCCGAACTGGTCGATCTACTGCCGGAAGCAGAGGGCGCTAAAGCCTCCGAGAGGGACGACGACAACTGGACGCTTGGGTGGAGTCCGGACCTCAAGTTTCTCGTCGTCAGCGGCCGAATTCTGCGCGTTGAGGGCGATTCCGAAGCCGTCATGTGGATATTCGCCCGCCCCGAGTGGCTGGCTGCTACTGCGGCTTCTGGAGCCGTAGCGGGACCTCCACTTCTGCTACGTGTAGATCCAGCCGCGTACCTGGCGGCAAAGCATTGGAATCCCGCAACTGGCATCGTGAACGCGTTCTTCCCGACGCAGAGTGGGAGCAAAGTGTTCGTGCTGTCTGCGGACGGCGTTTGGCTCAGTGTGAGCGTGCAACTGGCCAAATTGGCGCTGGTTGCAATGGATCCCTCGTCGTCAAAAGACACGGCGGGGCTGTTTACGATGAGGGTGGTGAAGAAGCTCACGGAGTGGCACGCGGGCGTCACGGCGGCGTGCTACGACCCAGAGAGTGCCACTCTCGTGGTGAGCGGAGGGGTGAGAGACCCCAGTGCGGATCTGGTGGAGATGCAGGCGTCGTCGCTGAGTGTATGGAAGGTTGCGGGTGACAAGGACAACAAAGACGTCGGTGAGCTGCTGGATTTCACGATGATCGTGAAGGGCACGAAGCAGAACTTGGGTGACGAGGACGAGACTGGTCTTATTTCAACCGTAGCAGAGGAGAGCGGTGGCCTTCTGACAAGTGTCAAGAGCACCCTATTTGCTCCGTTGAAAATGATGGTAGGGGGTGAAACGACGGAGACCCGAGTGACGCGAGGCTCTATTCGTCACTTGAGGCTGGCGCCTGACGGCAATTTTGTGAGCATGGTGGATGACCTCGGACGGGTTGCTATCCGCCAAATTGACGCCTGTGCGGATGTGTTGACGTGGCAAACGGTAGAGGACGTGTCTGTCAACATCCAGGGTGCCACCATTAAGCTGGTTGTCTGGCTCACGTCCGACTTGATGGCACTAATGCTCACCAATGACAGCGTCGTCTATTCAAGGTTTATTGCTCACACCGAGGAAGGTGCTGCATCAGGACCAGCTAGCAGTGACAGCGATAACGAGAGTTTGTTTCCCTCGGGGTCGTCTGGTCGCCTCGTGATTACCCCCGCGAAGCACTACAGAGCTGCAATGGGTACAGCTACTGGCGGCGTTCGAACTCTCGCTCTCGCTGAAAATGGAGTCTCATCGAGTGATAAGCACAGCGCCGCGTTTACTGCATGCGAGATTGTCATGACTGAGGATGTTTGGGTTGCAAACGAGGTTCAGAGCTTGGCAGTGGAACCATTTATCGAGCTGCTCGTGAATGCACAGAAGTTTGAGGACGCTCTTACGACGGTTGCGCTTTATGGAATGCGTGGGAATTCCATTAATGCTGACGATATCCACCGCCGTATTTGGATCGATTATCGAAAACAGGCTGCTCGATTGAACGAAGAGATTGACGATGTACCAGCGTCGTTCGACCCGGAACTTCGGAATCTTGTATTTTTGCCTACACGTCCACGAGGGGCTTTTCAACGAGGAGAACGTGACGAATTTGTGGAGGCATTGGACCACTTACGGGCGATATCGGACAAGCAATGGGTGCTCAGCGAATGCTTGAATCTGATTGCTGACGATTCGAGTGCCAGCATGAAGAAGATTCTTGATCTTGCATGGGATGCGTGGGTAAGCCTGAACGACGGCAACGATGTCGCCACAGAGATTCCACAGGAAAAAGTGGACCTTCAGCGATACTTGTACCGTCTGGAAACATTGCGACTGATTTTGTGTGAAGAAGAAGGTGTATCGACGACGTCGGTGGCAGGCGGCCAGATCTTTGACGGAGCAACCTATGCGCTGTTCAGATCGTCATCTATCTTGCCCATAGCGAAGCAGTTTGCCCGAGAAGGCCGAGTCGGCGCGCTCACGGTTTTGTTCCATCGTCATGGATGGAATTTGCTCCCTCGCTGGTTAGATATTCTTGAGCTGGTCACACCCTCTGTGTCGCCATCGACATACGCCCAGCTGCTCCCAGCAATTGCTACGCAGATAGAAGACGATGGTCAGTTCTGCACACTGAGTAGATCAGACGATCTCCCTGTGGTAGATGGCGATGATGACGACTTGGCTACGCCAATTACTCTTCTCCCAGAGAATCGACTTCAGGACCTTACTGACGAAGAACTGTCGGCGTTCGAAGAGTTTTCAAATGTGCAACGCGAAGAGCGCAATTCAGCATATGGTGAATGGTTCTCAAGGAGAGTTCTGGAGCTGGACACACGCTACGGCCAGCTTGCGTTTGCATACGAACTCAGCAAAATGGCTATCAAGTGCCTAAGTGGATGGTCTTCCCCAGAAGCCAAGAAGCCGCTGAAGGATTTTTTTCTGCACACCGAGCGCTTATACAAGTGCGTGTATCCGCTGCATTTATCGGCCTGCTGCTTGCTGCCACTGGATGAATGGTCCGCGCTCTCGATGCAAGATCAAGCTCTGATTGTTGTTGGGATAGATGAAAAGGAACTTGCGGAAGACGTTGCTCCTATCATCGATCGCTTGGATGCGGTATTTGTTTCCCAGCGCCGAGACCGTGTGTATGCTCTGGATGACCTGCTCTCATGGCTGGCACAGACTATTTCATCCAAGTCTTCATTAGCAAGTCTGACGCTTGTAGCACAGTTGATCCAACGGAGTAACCCGTCGATCAGCTTTGCCAACCGGTGGATCCAGAGTAACGCGCGGCTCATTGAGACCGCGCTAAATGTCGTTTACTCGGTTGACGCGTCTGGTATCATTGGCGACAAGGTGCCCGGCGTGGATGATGATGTTTATATACAGCGCCATCTCGCGCTAGTGGAACAGCTCTGGGCAATTTTCCAGTCGCTACCTGTTCGAAAGGAGAATGATCCTCCAGATATTGCTCAATTACAGGTAGCTGTGGACGAGATGGAAGATCTAATGGTGACTATGGACGTGCTTAGCAAATATGGCGTGGTTTCCTCGCCCAGCGGCCTGAAGTATCAGATGCTGGCAAGTAGTGATGTTGGAGAGGGCGGTGGTACAAGTGTTGGACCGCATGGTTTGCTCGAGCAAATGTGTGAGTTTGCTTTGCCTGGTGAATATTCCGATGACGAAGAAAATGGCGATGGAAGTCAGTGGCTCGAGGTTCTACAGGATGCAGTCAAGCTGAAAGAGCATGCGTTTGGTGAGCGACTGAGTCAAGAAATGATCCTGGACATGATTTTGAAGCACCTTCTCGCTCCTGATTGTGCCTACATTAATGCCGCTCAAAACCTGGTGAACCACTGGATCGCCTCTGATGTTGAGGCAGTTGATCATGTGCTAGGGGAGTTGTTCTTGGCGATTCAAGCGAAATTAGACTCTGTTACCGGATTCTCGGAAGACGCGAGTGCCAATACTGCCCATGAAGCTGCTTTGGGTTGCATCGGTATCGTTAGACAGTTGATTTCACTACCGTTATGGGGTGAAGGAGACCGGGCAGTTGCTGGAGCGAAGCAGCACTACGAAGACATGTTGATGTTGGAGACAGATAGGGCACAGGCTTGCGAGCTGCTAGACTTATTGACGTATGGAGCAGTAAAAATGGCCCCATCGCAACTCCGGGCCAACCAGGCAGAGGAAGAAGAAGAGAAGGAAAATGCCCGACTCGATGCTGTCTGTCAAGTATTTGTGAGTAACCCAAGCAACTACAAGCCGTCTGTGCGAGCAAGGGAATGGTTAGCGCAGCACCATGCTGAAAGTGAAGCTGCTGCTGATTTATGGAATGAACCTCTGGAAGCTGTCATGTATCTTGCCAAGTTGCTGCGTGTTGACTCTCAGAAGCTGGAAATTCGGATGAAAGGTGCTTACGCAGCCCTCTACTGCATGGATTACGATGTTGCGTACGACTTGACAATGCAAGTTATCGACGGGATTCCGGCTGATGTGGACACAATCGTAGCCAACCACAACAGTAGTGGCGACAAAATGACTCTTCTGCACTTGGTTTCACTGGTGCTCGATCTTGTATCGGCATCGTCCTTTGGGTCATGGGGTAAGAAACGCAAGCTGTGCTCCGCACTATTTCGTGCAGACAATGTATCTTCCTCGGATCTCTTCGCACATCAAGTGACAGACTTGGTGCTGTCCTGGCTCGAGAAGATCGAAGCTATCCAGTCCTTAATGGTTGAGCTTGGCTTATCAGATAGCGACCTGGAGCAACGACGACTTGCTGGAGGTAAAACCACTAACAGTGCTGAAGCTGTGCTTCTAAATGAGTTGAAGATGGTTGTTGACTTGCTGCACGAAGAGAAAAATGATCGCCAATTTCTGTTACGGCTGCTTCAGCGTGGGTTCCAACTCACCCAGGCGATGTTGAGCAATGATGTTGACGCCGAAAGTCAAGCCAACGGTGAGTCTGTATCGACGTTCCTCCAGCAAATGGTTCAACTTTGTGTGGAAGAGGCTGTGGCATTGGCCTCTATTTCAAGTGAATCTGAGGACTGGCAGCAGTACTTGGAACTGGGGTTTAGCTACTTGATGCTGTGGGGCGACCGCTGCATCGACGACGACACCTTCGCAGAATTTTGTGCAGGCGAAGTTTTCTCTTCAGCTTTCACCGAGCAGTCAGAATCGGATTCATTCGATGCCTTATCCACCGACACAGTGCAGACGAGTGGGGGCGTGGTCCGCCGCTTGCATCACTTCTTTTTATTCCAAGCGGCCCAAGCAAAGGAAAACACAACCGAAAGTGGTACGGAGGCTTTGCTAGCTCGCAGAAAGTGTCTCGAGACGTTGTCTTCATCTTACGACACAGCACGTAGGGCTGTCAGCTCTTCCAGCCAAGCACAAAATGGAGCCCTGAGCGACGTGACTACTGCAGCGGAGGAACCCCACTTGTTGGTGTCGGAACAGCGGTACGAGATGTACGTGAAGCTGGCTCAGCGATGCCAGGAGCGGCTGGTCTCGCAGAAAAAGTCACAAGAACTGGAGCAAATGAGCACATTCTTCAACACTGAGTTAGATTTGGAGCGCTTTTCGCGAGATGAACACTACCGGAATGACAAGATTATGCTGCTGGCTACGAAAAAAGAGCACTTTCAGCTTTCAAGGCAGTTTGCGAGTAAGTACGGTATCGATGAGTATGACTGCGTACTGGCGTACATCAAACACGCACTCCTCGTTCCATCGGATAGCAGTCGGATGGGTCGCCGCGACCAACTGGATCAGGCATTTGCAATTGAACAGGTTGACATCCTGGAGGAAGCTCTGCAACGACCGATTTCATTTGGAGACTTTTTGCTGAAAAGAGAGACAGCAGGAGAGCCAAGCGTGTACGAGGCGATCGATGGAACGGATCATGTTGGCGTCTTGCTGGTGTTGCGTATGGTCCTGGAATGCTCGAAGCGACTTTACCAGGAGTCCACAGAGTCGGCGTCACCCCAAGAGCGATCTCTCTTCCCTCTGCCCAAACCTTCAACCGATCGTATCACTCTGCTGTTTATGTGCTTGAAGAAGCTAAAAGACATCGGGGACTCGCTTGACGACGTGGAGTCGGTTGATCTCAAGCTCATCGGTGCTGCATCCACAACTACCGAACTGCTGACGCCTTTGGCATCGTCACGCATGGATCCTCAAGCAATGACAGCCAAACGAGAGGCAGCTGTTGAAGCTGTGCGGCCCCTTTTGACAGGCAAAACCATCAAGTTTGTCACCAAGATCTTGCGCAAGTTGCATCGCGTGACGCCTAGTTCCATGGTCATGATCTACATCAACGACCTGCTTACAGAAATTTGGAGGGAGCATGGAGCTACTGGCAACGGTACAGGTGCGCTGTCTGCGGACTTGGCCGTCTACGCATATGAGTCGTGTGTGCCGTGCCTCTCAGTACTCTCGAATGAGCACTTGATGCTGTTCCATTACTTGTTCCTGGATGGCTCAAGTGGCAAGTCGCAACCAGAGTTGGTGGCGCATCTGAACCTTGACGAGGAATTCTACGGACAGTCACTGAGTGGCCTGGAGCACTTTGGTTCGCTGTTGACACCTCAGAAGCGCGTGGAGCTTGTGGCAGATACGCTCACGCTCTTCCAAACGAAGTACAATTCGTGGCAAAGTTCCGGTCCACAGTCGAACGTATCGTCGGCGTCGTCCACGTCTTCGTCATCGTCTGTATCATGGGACCCGTCACAGTTCAAGCGGAAAGAGCAGGAACTGCACTATCTCGAGCGTGAGCTGGCAGAGAACGTGTGCTGTCTGGTGCTGAGCGAGACCGAGCAGGGTAGATTGACGTTGGACGCAGGTGACACCAACGCAAATACTGCGCCGTCATTGGTATCAAGCCTAAAAGCCTGGTTTGCGATGGACTCGCTCCAGCAGGCTGCCAACGAGGAAGATCTTCGCAACACCGTCTTGATGGAGATTTGTCAGCGTGTAGCCTTCGTGGACCTCGCAAGTCTCGTCATGGAGCTGACACTGCGTGCTGGAGGAAGCAAGGCCAGTGACGAAGTTGCGGTGAATGCAATTACGCAGTGTTACCAGAATGCAGCAGTCCTTGTAGTCCAGCGGTGCATGGGTTCTGTTGAAGGTGGAGCGATGCAGAATGTTCCATGGGTGGAGCGGTTCGTGTGGACGTGGGTTACAGGTTCCAGCGCCTCCAACAGCAGCCAAATGACCGAGCTTGGATCCTACCTTGAAGCTACCTGCAGCCCACGCGATGACAAGTCTAGCTCGCGCGCAGTATATGAGCGTGTTGTAACGATGCTGTCGCAGTCACCATCTATGCTGCTTAAGGAGATTGGACTGAGCCGACTTGGAGAGATGCAGACTCCGGCCGACGAAAATGACGCCCAGAATGCAACCATCGTGCTGGCGGTGCGTGAAGCAGCGCTATCTCAATGGGAACAATTAATCGCTTTCCGGGAAGAACAACGGGAGTGGGCAGAAGCTGGAGTCCTGAGCCACGTGCTGGTAACTCGTGACAGTGCAAATGTGGATGCGGCCAAGTGGTATTTCGGACTGCACGTTAAAGCTGTGTGGTCTGCGCTACTGGCCAAGCAAAAACTGGATGAAAGCCCAGAAGCTCAACGCATTTTTGACGTCCCAAGCCGCGACATCTTGGACCACTTTGCTGCCGTATTTGAAGAGTTGCTAGCCTTCATTGAAGTCTGCGCTGGCGATGACAACCCGAAGGCGTTGCAGTTTGCGGAGATGGCAACGGTGGCGCTGAGCAACTTGTTAGTGCGCCATGATCATTTACGTAGCGGCTCTGAAGGGGCTGCGCAGCGCAGCGCCTCGGCATGGCAAAACGAGCAACAGTGTGCACTACAAGCTCGCGTCCAGGCGCAGTTTCAAGTGGGCACCGCGATGGAGTGGCAGGCGTCGCCTCCGAACGAGGAAAACGTAACGTGCTGGTCAGCCCTCTTTGCGCGGGGCGTGTGGGGTGCTCACCTATTGAGTTGGTACACGACGCACGCGTACGCGGAGCTCAGCAGGGAGGAAGAAGTCACGGAAGCGGTGATCTTGGTCCATTGGGAGGCCAACAACCTCGACCTGGCCATTCAGCTGCTTCTCATGTGCCCATTCGACGGGCTGCGAGAGAAGTACGCGGATCGAGCTTTGTCGGTTGTACAACAATTCCCGCAAGGATCTCGAAGCTGGGCTACAGCCATGGGGCTTGCGCTTCTGCGCTTCGACGTTGCTGTGCTCTTGCAGCACGGCCTTCACTCGTCCATTGTGGCCTTCCTACTGCAAGATTCCAGCAGAAACCCCGGTCTCTGGACGTCCAGCGGCGACTACGTCGTGTGTGCGTTGGTGACGCAGGGCGAGTTTGCTGCTGCCGGCCGTTTAACGTCCGCGCTGCGTCACGCCCACCCGCTGCTCTGGGACGTGGAGAACGCTCGCTTGCTGCTCGCCAACTACCTCCGATCTCTCGCGTCGTCGCCTGTGCAGCGCAAGAGCAAGAGCAAGAACGTCACGGACCTGCAGCACGAGGTGTACGTCCAGACGTCGCGCCGCTTTGCAGAGGCGCTCCTATAGACAGCAGCAAGTAGCACAGCGTTGTACGTAGACGGACTAGCTGCTCCTTGTTGAATGAATCTGAGTCTCCTGCGTCTGCATGGCCGCCCTATACGTTGAGCTTGAGCAGCTCCACCACGTGCGGGTTCCGCCAGTCCTTGCTCACGTCCTCCAGGTGCTCCTCGAAGTCCACGACGTCCTTCTGCACGTTCTGCTGGAGGCCCTGGGTCAGCGTCTTGGCCGCGCCGTCCACCACCTTGAGCCGCTTGTCCACCTTGGTCCAGCCGCGCTTGACGTCCTTGAGCAGGAACTGCAGCCCCGTCTTGGCCTCGGTGCCCAGCTGCTGGCCATCCAGCTATTAATAGACAGCGCAGCGCATACACCCGTCAAGTCAAGTTGTTCTTTAAATAGCCCCGCTATAAATAGATCAACGTACCAGCAGCACGCAGGCGCGTGAGCAGTTGGCCTCGACTCTGTCCGCAACCTTCTCGGCAAAGTGGCTGAGTCCGCTCCCGGACTCAGACGGCGAGTACCCGCTTCCGGCATAGTAGAAGCCCACGATCTGCAACTTTTGACTCTTCTGGCAGTGCGCGTCCACCATGGCGCACGCCACCTCCAGCAGCGGGCCCAGCGGCGCCTCGTGGTGGAAAAGCGGCACGGCGTCCGAGATGGAGAAGCCCTGGCCCTGCTCCTGGCCCAGCAGCAGCCCGCACACGGCGTTCGCAGGGCGCTTGGCCGCGTGCAGCGCCAGCTTGACGTACGTCTGCGCCGCCACCGAGTAGTCCATGGATATCGCCAAGGTGACTTGGGAAATGTATGCCTCTCAAGGGAGTAGATGAAGTAGTTGGAGTGTTCTTGTACAGGGAGGTGTCGGCGGGGTTGTGCTTCTATAGAGATGTCAGTACTAGTGACACGCGCTTCAGTTTGTGTGGCTCTGGTGTGGCTCATTTCTGAGTCGCCGGACATACCGGACTGCAGTCGCCACGTCCTCTGCCTCTGCTGCTGCTCCGAGCCGCGCCACCCACTGCCGTGGTTCATACAAGTACTCGCGAACGCCTCCCCCCATGGCTAAGCACAGCAAGAAAAAGTTCCGGCGCTCGCCGTCCATCACGTCGTCGTCGTCGGACTCTTCAGACTCGTCCTCTTCCTCGACGTCGTCGTCCTCGTCCGACAGTGACGACTCAGCGCTGGCCGCCACGTCGAGAGGCCCGCGCTTCCCGCCTGTCCCCGCTCCCGTTTACCCCCCAAAGGTAGAGCGCGCAGTCTCCAACGCCAAGAGGAAGCACCGATCCGGTAGGGCGCCTTTTCCAAACCGTTGAACGACTTGAGACCGCTTGCGTTTGATCAGAACTTACCCGTTGTCGCTGCACATTCTCTGTGGTGATAGATATCGACCCGGAGGCTTGGAATGGGGAGGGTTTCGCCGGCTCGGATGTGTGCGACTTGCCGCTGGACGAGTCCAACCCCATTAAGCGCGAACACTGCTGCGAACTGAGTGTGAAGCGCTTCATTGACGAGTACGAGCGCCCCGCAGTGCCTGTGGTTATTGACGGTGTCCCGGAGGCCGAGGGCTGGGGTGCCTTGAAGCACTGGTCGCTCAAGCGGCTGCGTAAGGATTACAAGCGCGTGGAGCTCAAGTGCGGCGAGGACGACTACGGCAAGTCTATTCGAATGAAGTTCAAGGTCTTCATGACGTACTTAAATCACCAGACGGATGATAGTCCGTTGTACATCTTCGACAGCACTTTTGACGACCACAAGGACACCAAGCCGCTGCTTGACGACTACAAGGTGCCAAAGTATTTCCCGGAGGATCTGTTCTCTTTGGTTGGCGAGGACAGGCGGCCGCCGTACCGCTGGTTCCTGGTTGGACCCAAGCGCTCAGGCACCACGCTACATCTGGACCCTCTTGGCACGAGTGCGTGGAACACGTTGATTGTCGGGCGCAAGCGCTGGGTGCTCTTCCCGCCGCATGTGCCCAAGAGCCTCGTGAACGGCAAGAAGCACGTGCGTGGAAAAGAGGATGACGAGGCCGTCAATTATTTTATGGACCTGCTGCCGCGTCTGAAGCGGGCAAACTCGCCGGAGACTCTGCAGTGCATCGAGTTCATGCAGAACCCCGGCGAGACGGTGTTTATCCCCGGAGGCTGGTGGCACGCCGTGTTCAACGTGGACGACACGGTAGCAGTCACGCAGAACTTTTGCAGCTCGCAGAACTTCCCCGCCGTGTGGCGTAAGACTCGCAGCGGCCGCAAGCGCATGGCGGTCAAGTGGCTGAAGAAGCTTGAAACTCACAACCCGGAGCTGGCTGCGTTGGCCACGGAGCTAAACCAGAAAGACAAGTACGTTATGTACAACAAGGGACCCAGCAGTCGCAAGTCTTCATCGTCTAGCTCGCACAAGAGGAAGAAGAAGAGCTGCGACCGTGATGACGAGCTGGAAGAGGCATACAGAGCCACGCATCACAGCGGAAAGAAGAAGAAGAAATGCTGCTAAGTTGCAGCCTGCGAAAGAATTGGCGAGGCGAACTAGAGAGGGGAAAACGATGCATGAATAGACGTACGCATGTGATTTGAACACAACAACCAACAGATAGCTCGTCGCAACGAGGTCCAAGTAGCATCCGCTCTACGCACAATTGGTGGCCATGTCGAGGAGCGTCCGGATGTTCTGGTAGCTGAGCCCCACTTCCGTGACGAGGCTCAGATCCGGGCGGGCCTTCGGGAGCCAGAGGAAATCGGGGTGGTCCGATTGAGACTCACCCACCCACTCACCTCCAAGAACCTTGTAGTCGTTGTCCAGCTCGAGCAGGTACTTGTAGGTCTTGCTGGTCTCATAGGTCGAGGCACGACCGGAACTCACAAGCCCGCCATCTTCAAAAGTTTCAACCATCCAGAACACGCTCGTCTCCACGTACATGATGCGCTGGGCGTCGCTGTTGAATGGGTACGTCGACACTTGGAAGTACTGGTTGGCAGCATCGCTAGGTGTCATTTCCGTTTGGGTGAGCACCTTGTAGCTGTAAATGGGCTGGTTCCAGACCTCGGCGCCGGCTGTGACGTCCATGACCACAGAAGCGTTGAAGCGACCGATGATGTTGGCAAGCGCGACGTGCATGAATCCTGGGCCAATATCACGACGCGAGGAATCCGTGTAGCGGCCATACTCGTCAGTGCTGTCGTCGCTTTCGAGGCCATAGAATCTTGCACCCGTGAAGACCGTCGCGATGTTTGCTCCATCGTAGATTTCGGACACCAAAGCCTTGATATCCATCGGCTGGAAGGTGACGCCGTTGTAGTCGACTGCGCAGTTCGGTTCAGGTTCGAGCAGTGCTGCCGGGGCCCAAGCGTGGCAAATGCCGTACCAGGTCGGAATGCAGTAGCCTTGAGACTCGCCATCACGTCGAGCACAGACGCTGCCGTCGCCCTTGCTAGCACAGTCCCAGTTCGTCCAGCACGAAGAGCTAAACGCAGCCATCGACTCAACACCGGAGGACTTGGAGACGCTCGTCATTAGGGCGTCGGGATCCAGGCCAAAGGCGCTGGCGTACTTCTCCGTCGCGCTGGGCTCGCTCGCGGATTTCCAGCGGTAGTTGATACCGTCGAGGTAGATCGCCCAGTAGCTGCTGGGCCACGGCATGACGTAATACGCCGCATCCGGAGCCAAGTTTTTCACGTTGAGCTCCAAGGACGTGCCAAAGTGGCTCTCCAGCTTCTGGATGTCGGAGCTGGTTTCTTCCAGCGTGCGTTCGTGCACGGCGCCCAGCACGGACCCATTGGCAACCACCGAGCTCTTGAACACAGTCGACTGCTTGGTCGAAGCGGAGCTCTTGGAAGTACTGGTTGTACTCGTCTTACCGCCGTTGTTGGTCGTAGTTGTGGTGGTGGAGCTGCTGTTGGAGCTGTGGAACGTGGTGACCTTGTATTCGTGCACCTCGTACGTGAGAACGCTCGTGTCTGTGCCAGGGGCAATACCACCGAAGGCGGGACTGGCGTGCGAAAGCGACGTAGCACTGGAGACGATGGTCACCGGGTTGTTCGCGAATGGCGTACCGGTTACTCCAGGCAGCAGCAAACCCGCGAGCGTTGCAGCATTGGCAACGAAAGATGTCGAGAAGTACCGAGTCAGCGTCATGATCGTTGGCAACCGCGGTGAGGAATGCAAATGTCAAAATGGCAAGCCGTGTCACCCCGCAGTTAATCTCGATACGTTGGTGGTCATCTTCAGGACATGAACAGGAAGAAGCGGAGCGCTGGTGTTCGCTCGACACATGTCGGATAAAGCGGGTAATATCTTGGTAAAGTCGTCTACATGGCTGCAGCAGAAGGTAGCGATTGCTAGAGTTGACGGACGTGATGTATGGAATAGAGCGCACCCTCGAAGCCTCGCGCCTTTGTGGACCAGAACAAAATTTGCTGTGGGCGTCCGCCTGGTAGCCTCGTCCTCTGCGAAAGCCGGAGATTACCAGCTACCAGTCGGTGGGTCTTATGCTTCAACGAGGCCTCGTAGTATCCAGCGCCGTTCGCAGCCTCTCCTTTCCTCACCGACATCTAGTGAGCTTCTCGGTCGACGTAGCGTCCACCCAGGACCGCCAGCAGACTCGTCCTAAGACGTCGAGACGCCACCGAAAACGGCGAACGCTTACAGTCTCAGTGTGCACCGACAGCTGCACCAATGCAGAGGGAGACTCGTCCGGCTGAAGGTACTATTTGTCCTGCAACCTACAAAACAAATATATGTCTCTAGCCCACGCCGCCTGCAAGACAGAGCCAAATCTCCATCAAGAACTATAATGCCTTGGTATGTAGCCGGCCGTCTTGCTCTTGCTTGGAGCAGTAGCATTACATGTAGCTCCGGCCGGCTGAAGGCTCTTCAATGAAGAGCTGGGACCTCAGCTCTGTGGACAGTCGCGCAAGTATACAAACATCAACATGTCCTAGTTCAGAACGGCCGTGAACCGGATGTTCAGTAGCGTGTCATGGACGATCGCACGACGTTGGACGGCGCTTGATGATCAAGCGCCACGATAGGATCGGCAGACAGAAATGAAGGCATGGAGAAGATGGGCAGCCGAGGCTCTGCGCGTGTCGAGCACGCGAAAATTCAGTAGGGCAGCGAGGTTCTCACTTCGTAACTTGAACGCTTGAGACCGCATCGGCCAAGCCAAGCTCCAGCAGCTTAGATCGACCACCTTTTACCCAGGTCCGACCTTCGTCCATCGTCATGGCTTTCACCCGCTCCGTGGCTCTCCTCGCCGGCTTGGCGCTGGCTGTCTCCACTGCCCAGGGAGCGACGATTCTAGGCGGCTACTCACCGAAGAACGCCACCAGCGACGACATTGCGATCCTCACGCAGGCGGCAAGCAACGCCAGCGCATACGACGAGGTTGTGACCACGAGGATCTGCCTCATTGCTATTGAGAGCCTCGAGACGCAGACGGTGGCTGGCACCAACTACAAGTTCCAGGTGGCGGGCTGCACCGTGGACTCGGACGAAGAACTTGGCGCTTGCAACGACCGTAACTGCAACTACTCCAGCTACGATATCGTCGTCTACTCCCAGCCGTGGACCAACACGCTCGAAGTGACGGCCATCACGCCGGCGGAGTAAACTCCTCGGGAAAAAATACACCCCAGACCACCTACTTTATAAACGCCGATGCCTCTGGGCGGAATATATTGATTAACCAACTCACGCCGTAAGGTTGAACCATTTCTCCGTATGTTGTACCGTTTTCAGTGCAAGTGCTAATATCTCGCGCTGTGTGGAAGGCAGAATGCTACCCCGAGATGACTGAAAGTGTGAATACTCAGGCAGCTCCACCGACTTCCAACAAATCCCCACCCAGGGCGCACTACCAGCACGATATGTTTGTGTTCGAATGGTGTTAACATGAACACTTTCATCTTCGCGAAGCCAAAGACTGGCTCGCTAAAACCCACCTTGATGCAGCATGTCAATTGATACCAACAGCTCCAAATGTTAAGTTCACCCAACACAGCTTTCACTAGATTCGTGTTCGTTGTTTAAACTACATCCGATGCGTGCACAGCCTCACTAGAGCCAGTCCTGATCGTGAAATGGCACAACGCTGAGTAAACGTTCGACTCCGATCGCGATTCTTCGTTACCGTGAACGACGCGCTCATATTCAACAAGCTTCACTTCCAGCCTTTATTGATAAATGCCGTGGCAGGAACGACCGTAAATTTCGTAAAGACCAGGAAACGAAGCCACAGTCAACAAAACGTATGAGATATTCGTGAAGATTTTCGATGAACTAACTGACACGATAATAAGGGTCCGACATACGATAAATTTAATTGAACAGATCTTCGTGCTTGAAGCGGCAGGAGCGTGTATATTTAAACTTGTGAAGATTTATATACTTCAGTATATTACTTCAAGCATTCGTGGAAGTCGTACTGGCACACAATAATAATACTTCGAAGTAATAATAAGTACTTGTTTTCGGAAACCTGCGCACAAAGCACAAGTTGAACGCATATCCACTGCAGATTCACCTTCAGGGTCGATCTTAGTGCTTACAATGGTTGTAGTGCAAAAAAGCTATCCTATGGTTGGCTGACGATTATTTTATCCGGATAAATCGATCAGGTTTGCCAATTGAAGTCGCTACCTACTACTCGTGATCCTCATCGACGCGGAGAAACCTGCGAGTAAACGACGATGTTGTGACATCCGAATTCGATGTCTGCACAAAACTTAACTTCGAAATCGTAGTTTTTGTAGAGTGCTAAGCCCCACTCTTTATTCGGGTTTTGAGTTCGGTTTCATATCCATCATGATGCAGGATCGAGGTGTGGGTGTCGGAATTGATGGAGAGTATGTTGTACTTGTATGAATGCTGTGCATTCGTCACTCTCTGACGGTTCTGTTTGAGCCGCCGAGATCTTCAAAGTGATGAGAAGCGTAGCAAGTAGACCACGGAGTGCGTGATGCGCGGCTTATTGCTGGGAGACCGGAAATGAAGTCACGATACTTTTGCTGCAACTCACCTGCATGGTACCATATTTTCTTTCTCGTTCGGTTTAATGGCGTCGTAACAAACCAGTGTGTTGATAATCACTGTTACGCACAAAGTTGACCTTCAATCCCCAACAACCTCCTTGTATTTTGCTTACAAGACCACACCAAGAGGAGCACACGACAGAAGAGTAGCTCCGACTCAGGGGAAAATTATTCCTTTGAAGGACTTGATTTCACTTTGTGAAACTTGATAGATTTCACCTGCAGCGTCTTCGTCTTCGGTTTAAAGAAAATGAGCACATCAAAGTTACCACACTCTGGGTAGAAATAAGAGTCGGAGCAGCGACCCGTGTACTCGCTCCTAACGAGGCAGCCATTCACGATGAAGTTGTACTTGGTACTTCCACTCGAAGGAGCCTTCTTGTACAGACTCTCGATGTTTTTGGCGCAGATAAACTCGGTAATATCGCGATTGTAGCTGTTCAGGTCTCCCAACGCTGTAAAGAACAAGTTCTCGTCCGCATCAGTTGGATTGGTCTCCGCCCACTTGGTTGTCGTCGTGGTGTGGGCGGTCGAGACAGCCAGCAGCGCCAAACTGAGAGAAGAAGCGACAGTACCCAGAGACGGCATTTTGCTGTTCGCAATTGATCGAGTTGGAACTTGAGAGAGAGTGGGCCAAATTGAGAATGACCAGGGCTGGAATCCCAGGATCAAGAACGTTGTCTCTTGTCACTGCGGACGCTATTACAGTCGTGCACCTCCGTATTCCGCATGGCGGACCATATCGAAACCTAAACTTATATTGTTTTCAGGAGTGGTTTTGACTTCCAAACGTGTCCAAATACCTATAGACTATCTCCGGCTATACGTTTATAGCGGTGCCGAAAACGAGGTGCACAACTGTATAACGCAAACCATCCGGTCTGCTAGGCTCAAGCAGATCACTCTGAACGGCTTGCGTACAGTGGAGCGATTCCCGCAGCCGATTTGTTCCCACCAAACCCAAATTTGGCCCATAAAAATACATAGACCGTCCATTATATTCCTGGAGAGACGCCCAAAAGCGGTGCAGATCTTATATCTGGCCGACCCTCGTGCAGATTATTTGGTGGGAATAAACGCGTTGATGAACCCGATTGGGAGACTTACCTGTCAAATACGATGTTTCCTTTACGCCTTCATTCACCAATATCGGAAAAGTTCTACAGATATATACGGGAAGATAGCATCTCTGTCCACAGGCGAAGTGTGGATTTCGGTATTACCATGGTATAATAGGAAATATAACCCTTTTTGCTTTGCGATCTTTAAGGTTAGGGATAGAGGGGGAGGAAAACTGCCAATTTGATGCCTGTGAATCAAGGAAGGAAAGCAAGCTGCTATAATACCCAGGGTCATCCTAGGCCAATACTTTAGCTTTCTAATGAGACCAATCACAGTCCCAGGTATTTCGTTGGTAATTCAGGGCTTCGATTCCCCAAGGCACTTCATATTTTAGGGATTTGTTGAGTTTTAACGGCCCGTGCCGGGGGAGCATATTTTTTTCCCATCGAGGGTGCTTTTTTCCCGGTATCTATAGCAAGAACTGCTTTTAAAGCGCTGGTAAGTACTGTATTACACTGAGTGTAATAGGCGTTCGTACCAATCTGGTCGGCACAAGAAGAAGCATTTCGTTTTTCCCCATCGCCCTGCAAATGCTTCTACCGTTGCTTCAAGAACATAAGTGCTGCTACCTGGCGCTCTGCTACATGTACAGGCGAATGCTTGCTTGCAAACTGAACCGCGCGATCTCAGCGAGACCCGACGACGCGGTGCTATTAGAGTTTGGTAAGAGTGTTCGCAGCGGTGATGCCATTGCTATTCTGTCGCGGGTGATCTGGCAGTAATGGCCATCACTACGGGGGCTGAGTGGGTGGAAGCCTTTTTGAGTGAAGCTGCCGAAGAAGAAGATGCATTCATGAGTGTCGACCACAGGGCTCCGCACTTTAAATTATGATCGAGAATCTATTTTCGTTCTATGTATGACATTATGTATTGTAGGCTCAAACTACATTCTTTCATATTTTTGACATACTATGTATTATGATGGGATGACGGCCAACCACTCGTGAAGGACTGGTTGTCGTTCACTGAGGCCCCTGCGGCTCGCCTGCACTGTTCTCCATTGCTAAGACTCTCATTCGATAACTCGCACCTTCGCAAGCAAGTGTCGTCGCCTCCCCCCCGTCCCAAACCTCCTCATGAAGTTCTCCAACAAGGATCTGTGCTGCCTGCTCTTTAGTGAGCTCTGTCGTCAACTATCTTGAGCTCGAGACTGGGATTGTAAAGATCATTCTGGGCTCGATACTGAGCGCGCGTGAGCAGGCGGCATGCGCTTCTTTCAAGTGCTCTGGAAGCGATGCCACCCCCGCCGAAGACAGCCGATCGTTTTTGGCGTCTGCTTTCAAGAAGACAAGCAAGTCTCGGGCTGCAGTGTACATGCCTCTGGAGTGGGTGCCTCCAACGTCCAATGAATGCGAGCGCTTTTTTTCGCAGGCCAAGCTCGTTTACTCGGACTTGCGGAAGAGCATGGACCCTGACACGCTCGAAGTGCTAATGTTTCTTTCCTTCAACAAGGACTGGTGGGATGCAACTAGTGTACAGGCAATTAGACAGAATATGCGCCGGGAGCTGCAGGAATAACTGCGTTATGATTCTTGCGTTGATATGCTGATGAATAAATGAACAATGCCATATTGAGGAGCCCTGGTCAACAATAGAATTCGCCACCGCTTTGATTGATACCTGTTCCTCCATCCCCAGTTACTTTGAGCCAAGCTTCACACAGGGCCTCGTCTTTATCTGCACGGTAGTTTGCCCCTCGAGTGCTCATTGTACAACGGCCAACGAGTGGGGACGGGTTGGTCACGGCGGCGACGGTCTCCATGGGCTTGTTGCTACCTCTACGGTTCCGTACAGAGGGGGCTCGGACACAAATTGCGCCGCGGAGCGCTGACGTTGTGATTGACGTCGGCGATACCCCTAAAAAATCGTTTTTCTGGGGTATCGCCGACGTCATTCACAACGTCACCAGGGCATGGAAACAATAGTATAATGGTACCAATATTACGGGTATTACATTGACGGAATAACTTACTATTATTTTTATGGACCGAGTATAATACAAAATTGTGCAGAATAATACAGTATTTTTTTCAGCTCCAACCATTCTGGCCAACACTGTCCTCCAGTCGTTCAACAAACGCTCAGCGCGTGCTGCGTCCTCTTTCTCACTTCCCAATGTACCTCATGCAAGAAGATCATCTCCACCTCGTTTACCCGACCGCCATGACTTCCCGCCAACTATGTGCCTTCTACTTCACAGACCTTGGTGAAGGTCTGTTTGAAAAAAGCGTTGGATCTACTTAAATAGAATAATTCCTCCTATTCACATCTACTACAGTACTGATAGCACCGATAAATAGAGCAAGATTAGTTCTTTCCTTTCATGTACGTTGCTGCTTTTAAGCGCCTCGGCTTCGCTTAGTATTTACTGGCATTGTTCAGTGACACCTTAACTGTTCCGAATAACGCCCGCGGGTGATACCTGACGAGCTTTTCTCGGCAAAACCAGCATACCGAGTTTCTGATACTAGGGCTGGGTGACTGTTGCTGTCCTCGTCTTCAGATCCTTCTGCGGAAAGTTTGCTGGCAAAGTTCTTGCCAGTGCACCCGCGGATGGCAGTGATTTGCAAATAAAGCGGGTATCTTCGTCAGGAACTGTCCCCAGACGCAGCACGGCAAAGCGTATTGTGATGTCGTATTTTTTTAGCAGACACGGATGTTGTCAATATTTCAGTGCACCAAGCAGCAATCGCAGCTCATTCGCGTGCATAATTTTTGCTGGTGTCGAAAAGCTTCGAACCGTTTAGTAGCGCGCCTAGCTCTTGCTGCACCTTTCTGCACTTCAGACGTTGCCGCCGCCCCGTATGTACACGCAAATGAGGTAAACGCCTTCAGAGCATTCGCACTAACACCAGTCTGATTATCTTCATCGGCACGGCAACGCACAAGCAGCACATTGTGAGGCCTGTCCCGATGTTGCAACCAGGGTGGGAGCACGGGTGGCACGTATGCCAGCGTCGTGAAAAGGTGAGCTTGGCTGCATTTGCAGCTTGCTTGGGCCGTGTACCAACATTTGGGGTTGTTTTGTGTGCCACCACAGCACGGCAACACGGCCAGAAGCAGGAGAAGTGGCAGCAGCAGCACCACTTCCACCGGAAGCAGTACGAGCAGCACAAGCAGCAAGCCAGCGTCATGAAAAGGTGAGCTCCACTTAGACTTCAAATTCACCGCCGGTTAGACTGCGGGACTTGCCGTGTGGTGAGCTTTTTAAATGCATTCACTGCATTGAGGAGTGCACGGATGGCCACAAGGAAGTGCCGCGCCACAACTTCCGCTTCTTCCTCGCTCATCGTGATCTGTACAAACAGCAAAGTAGCGTATACAATTCAGATACTCTCGAGCTTCTCAGCATCGAACCAGGACGCCTTTTCCAGGCTATTGATGCGCACATTGCCCGTCAGTGCGTCAGCTATTGTTCCCAGCTGGAAGAAAGCAGCTGAAGGGGAAGGAGACCAGCAAGGAAAACAAGAGGGCGGCGGTGCATCTTTGACCATCGACGCAGAGGAGAACGCGTAAGAGGGTGACGGTGCTGAACATTGTGCTGGACATTGTGCTGGACCTGGTGCTGTATGAGCTGCCATCCTCAACTACAGCAGACTCGACGACTTTTGGATTAATGACACCCCGAGTGGAGCGACTGCAACGAGCCAAGATCACTGAATTCAAAGTGAATCTATGAATGTCAGCTGGACGCCCTGACGCTTGTGAAAAGAGGGAAATCCCCACGAAGCTCAAGAACCCTGTCTATATATCGCAGGAAGTGCCTCGTTCCACCACGCGGTAAAGCATTCAGCGAAGAGCAGCTATCGCGTGTGATTATGTACGAGGCGATGGCGTTGGAGAATGCAGATGTGATGCACCGACTGATGACGTTGGTGCTTGGTAGTCAAGTGGCTCAAAACTGATGCAATTTTGCAGGCTAGCCGAACGCGTTTGGCTGACGCATGTATTCTTCAGACGCCGAGACTGCTTTCGGCGTCCGAAGCAGCAACGAATGTCCTACCCACGATGCTCCAACTGTTGTGCCAGTTGATGTTTGGCACTGAGCCGTCGCGACCACCAAATGTCAAATGTGGCGAACAAGATCAAACTAGCGACTGTGCGCCTATGCCAGTGGACATTTCACCATTGCCAGCTACATGTAGTGTTGCTCGAGGATTTGCTTGGTCGGTTTGTTTTCCATGCGCAGGCAGCGAAGCGAGTGAGCGAAGCGGAAGAGTGAAGTGGACGGAGCTGGGGAAACGCGTTTTCCAGAGGAAGGAGGACAATCTGCAACCGCATATGAAGGTCGACCATCAAGTTGCTCACGTTGCACCACCAGCAGAAAATGGACAGCACGATTTCGTCCAGTCACCAGTCGCTACGCGGCACGCAAACGTGTGGTTCATCTGGAGATTTGTCATCGCAGACCACGCGCCAGCACCCCACACGAGTCTGCGCGTGACCAAAGCAACGCCGCCGATCGAGCCAACAGCCATTCACCGGATCAAGTCGGTCTCCAAGACGTCCGAGGTTGCGGCACGCTAGACTTTTACACGTGGCGAGTAGTGGCGTGACGCAGGCCTCTCCCCTCGCCAAGACCCGTTCACTGGGCAGCCTCCATCGCAGATCTACACCACGGGGGTGGGGACAAGTGGATCTCGACGACACGGACCGGGCCGCCGCTCAGTGGACCATGTACGGCGGGAACGCCTCCTCGAGACTCAGCGGCAAGCAGCTGAGGCGTCATGACGTGGACGGATATGAATACCAGTAGTACGGCGACGGCAACGGAGATCCAGCCGACCATGCACCTGCCCCCATCCAGACACTCGATTTCATTTGGGGGGTTTCTCCTTTTCTGTTGGGGGTAGACCTGTCTACTATCCAGATGACCACAACGGGTCTGCCTTAGCTTGGTGCAGGCTCAATGACGAAGGATCTACGCAGCGTTGCAGGCATTTATCATCAACTCAACTGGGACAAGACAAGTTGAGCCGAAGTTACTGTTCGAGGCGGCCGTTCCGGATTACTCGGTCATACAGTCACAGCAATTCCTCGGCTCCACCGACAGGGCTTGCGTGGTGGCTGTTAGTGAGCAGCGGCACACCCTTACAGCCTCCGACCATACAGCCACGCTCGGCCTTACAGCCGCAGCATTTATTGGTCTCCACTAACACCTAACGGGGGTTGTGTGGTTCATTATGGTCACAGACCATCATGGGGGTTGCCATTCGGCACCTTGCTTTCCAAGCAAGGAACCTTCATGCCTTTGGCCTGTAACCAAATGAACCACATTCTGACCCCCACATTTGCATGCTCAATGGAAACTGTACTGTTCCCAACTGTGCCACGGTTACTAATGAACCCGCATACCGAGAGTGAGGCATCCAGCGCGGAGTTTGTACGGGAGTTCCGTCAGGGTGTGTACGAGTCTTCTCGTGACGTTTGTGATGCTGGTACTGCTTGTGCTGCATGTGCTGCTTCAGGTGGTAGTGGTGCTGCTGCTGCTGCTCCTGCCGCTGCGATTGCTTCTGGCTGTGTTGCCGCGCTGTGGTGGCACACGAACCACCCCAAAATGTCAGTACGCGGCCAAAGCAAGCTGCAAATGCAGCCAAACTCACCTTTTCACGGCGCTGGTACTGCTTCCGGTGGAGGTGGTGCTGCCACTGCTGCTGGTGCTAGCCGTGTTTCCTCGCAGCGCTGACACGAGAAAAGAAAACCATACGATTAGTATGCACCCAAATCATGCGCCTGGAAACGCGGGGGGCCTCACCTGTCCTCCAGCGCGGCAAATCGGGGAATGAGACCGGTTGCCATCCGGGCGGCATGCGGGGGATACGGGAGGAACCCAGGGAGGGTCACTTTGGCCAAAGCGCGCCACCGCGCGACTGTTCAGGGCAAAAGCCCATCCCCATCTTCGCATTCAGGGCACAAAATCTTCAATGAAGACCTAACTCGTGTGCCCCACACGAGTGGCGCATCTTTATCACTCGCATTCAGGCGAAAAGTCTTTTAAACGGTTCCTTAATGGCGCCCTTCGCGACGGTTCAGGCGAGTGGTCCGGAAGTTTGGACCACCTTGCCAAAACAGTTTGTTGTATGTGAGCTACCTTATGGAGTGCAAAAACGCGAGTGTTAGCGCAAGCCTGCTCATTGTCAGCGAAACCCCACCTTGAAATGAAAATAATTGACCGAGCAACGGACACTCGTAGTGGTGGCCGGTTTATAGTGGCCAGCAGTGTATACACTGTTCTTACGAACTATGAATCAATAAAGGCGAGCGATACAGCCCATGGTTTTGAAAAGGGTTAGGTATCTAAACATGGTAGATGTCCACTGCATTGCCAGGTTTCATCCATGTTTTCTCTGTGAGGCCCCGATTAAATGACGAATATCTTACGTGGGCGGTCATTTACGTCGTCCATGTTTGCCATGTTTAGATACATGTCCAAAACATGTTGACAGGACGACGTGAAAAAGCACGACTGACAGAACTGATGAGTTGTCGGGATAACCCGAACTCACATATTTCATGGACTAAACTACCTCACGCAACGTATCCATCTCCGTCAAGCATCCCCAAACATGGCAAACATGGTAAACATGGTGAACATGGAAAACATGAAAAACATGTATTGCGGTACATGCAAGATGTCATGTACTTAGTCTGAGTTCTTGCTGGAGTCGCTAAACTCTACTATGTTGCGTAGAAGATCCCAGCGACGACGTAGTAGACCAGTCTCCAAGTAGTCATTACCTGCTTCTTTGAACACGCGACGCCAGAAATACAAGCAGACAAAAGGCCCACAGTTGTCTCCATCCTTCTGAACGGGGCTGTGCACGGTAATGATCGTGTATGGTCGCGGCAGGCTTTTTTTCACGAGTTCTTCTGCCAGCTCTTCAAGAAAATTATGGTACGACCGCTTGTCGAGGCTGTCGTAGCAGTGAATCGTCAGCCTTGATCGATAAAATAACGAGGCACACCCAATGGCTGCCGTCAATGTTCAAAGGCATGAAAACTAAGTCCTTATCGGTGCCCGCTAACAGACTCAATGTTAGCGGAGGAATGCGCTTGCCCTTGTCTGGTGCAGGTGTATTCACCTGCGGAAGGAAGAGCGTAGTGCTGTTGCAGTACTTTGCCGCAAGTGTTGTCGTAAATGCTTGAATGAAGTTGTCGTGGAACCAACAGTTTGTCTCGAGCACAGAAAAGGTGGCTCCATTCCATGTGAAAACCGTCACCGAAACCACAAAGTCGCTCGCCTGGCCATGCTTCAAGCATTTTCTGTGCTAGTGCAGCTGCTTTTTCATCATCGAAAGGTGTATCCACCTTACTCATCAACCATGAATAGCACTTCATCCCATTGGTGCACGCTGTAGCCATGGTCCATACGTATTGCATAGCCATAAGCTGTCGCTGTGTGAACTCGCCGACTCCTTTAATGGTTACTACCCAGCACTCCGCGCTTGCGTCTGGTTGCGTACTGAGGTCCATGGTATCTCCAAATGGTATCGTGCGCTCAATTGAATCCAGTGTCATCCTCATAATTGATTCTGGGAGTCGATATGGCACGCAAATTTTATCGGGGACGCGTTTTGCTAGCGCCATCTTTGTGTTCTTGTGGCCACGATAACGAATCTCGAAGGTATCCGAGTACGAGAACAGTTCTCGTAGAGAGGGACGCTTGCTATTCAGGAACTCTTCAACATGTGCAACGTCGTCGCCTCGCAATGCAGCCCTCAATTTTGCACCTTTGTTGTACTGCTTCCTGTCTGCACTTCTCTGGGCACCGTGGGCGGCTCTATTTTTACGTGGCCGACCCGATTTAGGCGTCCGAGGATTGAAAGGATTCATTCCTAACTTCACAACGCGCTCTGTGGATTGTTGTGGTGCCATCTTTGCAGTTCGCGCTGTGCGTGTTGCATGTTTACGTCCAGCGGGTATCTCGTCAGCAGAGATAGAGCTCTCATCAGCATCATTGGTGTCATGTACTACGTCGTCCTTGTCTTCGTCCTGACCTCGAATACCTAAACCTGCTACTTGGGTAGCCGGAAGATCGCTATCAGGCCGGCTTACACCTTGTGTTGAGTGCTGAGGGAACGATACGTTTCCGTGGCGCAAGCTCCCCCACCACACCTCCGACTGGGCCAGTGCAGCAGTGAATTTGTCATCCGAAAGATCGGTCAGCTCCGAAGTTAGCCTGCTAAAAACGCTCTGAACACTTCGGTACTTGTTCCGCTCTGTCATCTGTTTCTTTCGCGTAACGTCGTCACCCTCGGTATTGATACGCAGTGGTATTTCAACTTCGGTCAGATCCTCTACCAAAGCCCCAACACGAAGCCATCTTTTCAAGTCGTACACGATTCGTAGGTCGAAAACATGGCCAAAGCATGACACAAACATGGCACAAACATGACACAAATACGACATAAACATGGTCAAAACATGGTTAAAACATGGGGAGACGTGAGCCTTACCTGGCAGGGATTGATGCGTATGGAATGGTGAGAAGGCCAGCGCTGTGCTTCCGGTAGAGCATCGCATGTCGACATGGCAGCTTCATTGTCGTCGAAAACTCGCAAGTGCACATCCAGTCGTACTTGTCCACGCGATGTTACCGACCGTCACGCTTCAATGTCACATGAAGCTCTTCATCATCAATATTGTATTTACTCACGGTCTCGGGACCGGTGACGAACTTGTATTCCGTCATGAAAATATCTGCCAGCCACTCACTCGTCATACCAAGCAACTGATTCATCTCCTCGTTGTAGTTGATGTTCTGCTATGTTCCAGGCCTAATAACACGCGTCATGTAAGTAGTAATACCCCCCTAGGAATAATACCGTTTTTTGAATTTTCACAAATTCTAAACACATAGTCACATCCACACCCCCGTCCCTACCATTACACTCAATGAACACCCCCTTTCGCTGTGACATAACCAGACTACCATTCCTGTCGTTGATATTCAAATCACCACATTTCGTGAATTTTCAGAGCATCTCCCAGTATCACCAAATCACCTCAAACCCTCACATCCAGAGGAACAATATTTGAGTGGAAAAGTTTTCTATTTAAACAGATGAATACTAAGTTATATAATCACAAGCAGCCAACAAGCAACAAGCAATCAACAACCATGACACTTTCGTACAAGAAGAAATTGTTGAAGGAGTACCTTGGCGACTTCAATGAATACGCTTTCACGGGGTGGATGTTCAACAAAGCGTTTTCGATCACCACTAATAGTGGTGGATGGAA
>JAGDFM010000118.1:60426-98885 GCA_019155715.1 Phytophthora pseudosyringae | reverse complement strand
GGGGGGGGCGGGCGGAGGTCCTTGCAAAGATTCACGGCGATTTTGAGAGTGAGCTTCTAGAACACCGACAGAGTGAACAAACCAACCTGAGTGCGGTTTGGGCTACACGAAGGTCAAACACCAACACGAGACACGAAGAGCGCAACCAGCCCCTTAGGTGGCTTCTATGAGGCGAGGACGGATTCAATGTCTGAGACCGGGGCTGGCGACCGTGTTCCCCGTGCCGTGCTGGGAACCCAGCGCCAGTTATGACGTACGGACGGGCATCTACCGGCTGCTGTACCACAGCACTCGAGTTGACCGAATTGCAAATGCCCACCTGACCAAATAGCAATCACCTGACCGAATTGCAAATGCCCACCCGTTTCCC
The DNA here is from genome assembly GCA_019155715.1 of Phytophthora pseudosyringae. Taxonomy (NCBI): domain Eukaryota; phylum Oomycota; class Peronosporomycetes; order Peronosporales; family Peronosporaceae; genus Phytophthora; species Phytophthora pseudosyringae. The sequence goes on along the minus strand of JAGDFM010000118.1, from coordinate 98,515 downwards.
TGACCAAATTGCAATTTCCCCATAATACAATACAAACGAATTCGGTCACTTCGATTATTTTGGCTCTCATGGACACGTTCCTGCAGCTCGACCCCGGCAGCGACACGAACCTCGTGTACGACGACGACCTGGTGGTGGGCGAGCCCGTGGACTTGGAGACGCAGATCCAGCGCCACATTGCGGAGACAAGCCAGGCCGAGGCGCTGTTCGGCGAGCAGCTGTACCGCCCCGTCATAGCAGAGGAGGAGGACGGCGGCGGCGGCGATGGAACGGGGCACAACGAGCAGTTAAGCACCGCCGAGTCGGACGAGCTGGAGCGGCAGCGCTATCTGCAGCGCATCCTGTCGATCGAGGCGGGGATGCGGGAGGCGGACAAGGAGGTGCAAGAGCGGATCGATACGATGAAGCGCATCCTGGAGCTCCAGGACCCCATGGAGCAGCTGTCCGAGTACCTGGCGCTCAAGCAGGAGGCCCGTCGGGAGGACGACGTGGACATCGTGGAGGACCTGGTGCACTGCGCCCACCGCATGGCGAACGAGGAAGACAGCGAGGTGGCGATGCTGGGGGCGTTCTTCTTCCTGTGCGATAGACAACGGCCCACGACGCGAGGAATGACAGCCATGCTCCCCGTTGTGGCGGCCATGATGGAGGCATCCAACGGAATGGGCCACTCCCCGTTCTAACGAGCACTGGGCAATTGGTTGTTGGCATACTGGCGCAGATGGGCCTTTCATTCTTATTGAATCCATGGACGGGCACTAGGACCCCCACTGGAAGAAGTCACATTGGCTGCCCTGCGGGTTCGGACATTTGTAGAAGGTCCGACCCTTGTTCACTCCATTCCTACACGTGAGCAAGATGCCAGGCAGTCCGCACTCACACACTGGCGTCTCGCCGTCTCCTCCACCGTCACCACCAGAAGGCGACGCTGCTGGTCGCCGAGGTTGTGACCCCATCTCGTCCTTCCATTCGAAGTAGCCGCAGCTGTCTGCTCCCTGGAAGCTGCAAGCGTAAAACTCGCGGTTTTGGTTCGGTCCTGGCTTTCGGGTTGTGCGCAAGACGCAAGGGGAGTTATGCCCCGAGCATCTTGGCGCATCCGATGCACCAGCGACTCTCGAAGCCGGCGGCGGTGCTGCTCCACCGAGGGACTCTGTAACTTCATCCTTCCACAGGAAAAAGCCGCAGCTGTTGTCATTTTGGCTGCGCCGACAGGTGTAAAACTGTCGGCCCTTGTTCGGGCCTTCCTTCCTGACGGTTCTCTGAACGCAAGGTTCATCGTGACCAGGACACTTCACAACGGGGCCACTGCTCGCGTTGGAGTCGGATACCCAAGCAAAGAAGTCGCACTGCTCACCATGAGGCAGTGGGCACACGTAAAACATTCGCCCCGTATTCGGCCCGTCACGAGTTACCTCTTTCTCCACGCAGAGCAATCCGTGCTCTTCGCACCGAGGTACATCGGAGGCCAAGCTTGGAGCGGGTGGTCGAGTCTGCACCTGTGGAGGCTCCGTAGGTCGTGATGGTGGTCGTTGACGTCTCTGCCGTCCATCTTGGTCACCATCACTAACATTTGGGTCAGCCTCCCGACCTCCGAATGCTGCCCTGTCAGAGTTAGAGCCATGAGGTCCCGCATCCGTGCGATGGGACTGCCGTGGTTCTCTGGCAACATGGATGAGAGGCCTCACATCACCCCTTGGTGGCAACCGAGGCTCTCGAATATTATTGACTGGCTGGCCAAATTGCTCCGAAAAAGTCTGGTCGAGCACGTTGGCGCTACGCTTAACCTCCATGAAAATGCTCTTCATCTACAAGAACCAGCACGACAGTTGTCAGTCCGAGTAGAAGACCCACACGCGTGAAAAATCCGTACCTGATCCATACACGAATCTACCACTTGTCGGAGGGCCTTCTGCCCCAGCGAGATGGCTTTACAGTCATTCTCCATCTAAAATACACAAGCAAAAGCAATTAGATCCGAGTCGAGACAGATAACTCACTGCACTATCAAACTCACCGCAGCACGAAGAACCGGCTTGGCCAACTCCAAACCCATGTGTTCGTACGATAGAACTAGCGCCAACCCCAGTGTTGTAGGTTTAAACTGGGTGTGGTTGTTCACCTTAATAGCATACTCGCGCTTGAGAATGGTTTTGATGTGCTCAGCGATCGTGGCGTCTGTGCCAATGCCGTTTGAATCCATCTTTGCGATCAAATCCGCCTCCGACAGAAGCGGTGGCGGGTTTGTCTCTCCAGATAGCATTACAACAGTCGACGGGCTGAACACGTCTCCGCGTTGATAAACAGGAATCGCGGACGCATTCCATTTCTCGTACTTGTAGATATCCAGGTAGTTCCTCTCCTCCACCATCAGTCCAGACGCTGTAAAGCTCTCATTTAGCATCCTCATCACGACACTTGTCTGGCTACCCTTGGCATCGCGGCTACAGCACGCTAAGAAATGGAGAGCAACGAACTCGTAGACCTTCCTCTCGTTCGGGTCTGACAACGTATTTACACCAACACTCTTGGTAGGGTGAATCGGAGGGTGTGCTTGATCATCAGAGTTTCCATGGCGAGGAGCTTCATATTTCCCCCCATCAAGCAGTTGCCGTGTCACGTAGTCCCCCCACTGCTGGTGAGTTTCATGCAGCCGGACTAAGCTCGTTAGGTCCGTGCCCTCCTTGAATTTACTGGTCTCCGTACGCGGATAGCTGATGAAACCTTTATTGTACAGAGTTTCAGCTGCTTTCATAGTTGCCTCCGACGAGATCCGCAGCCACCGAGATGCTCGCTTCTGCAACTCCACCGTCGTAAGTGGCAGCGGCTTCCGCTTCCAAGAAGGCCGTTTATCTATCGACTCGATAGTTGCTGTTTGGCTCTCCACGAGACACTCGTAGATGCACAAGCACGCCATGCGGTCGAAAAGATGCCCGCGCTTCCACTTGAACGTCGTCGTAGGTGCATCAGGCTGATCGATTTGCTGGTGGGTGACGCTGATGTAGTAGAATGCCTCTCGTTCGAAATTCTGAACCTTGAGAAAGCGCTCCACCACGAAGCCGAGCGTAGGAAACTGGCAGGGTCCATAGCTAATAACACTTTTCTCCTGCTTCAGCACTGGAAATCTGCTCTGGATGCGCATGGTCTGAAATCTTGTGAACGCCGCGCCAATTCTCAAGTCGATCTCCGATCGCGCGTCGACTGCCAGTGAGAGTTTCTCGTTGGGCTCCGCCAAGTTCTGCATTGCATAGACGATGTCACGAGGGATAAGCGCCGAGAAGCGGGCGCGGGATACGCGCAACCTCTTGTTGGTCTTCTCGCAGATGCTTTTCACTTCGTACGCGATGTTCTCGCCCTCTCGATCGCAATCCAGCCACAGCACGAGCCACTGCACCGTGGCAAGAGAGGGTCAGCCCACCCTGTCATACTAGTATGCATACACACACCCCGAGAAGCGCCGCACCTGACTGTGCTTGGCCTCCTTCATCAACGTCTTCTCGATCTTCTTCATGGTCTCGTCGCTGCGTATCCTCTTGCACACTGGCGCCGTGAAGAGCTCCACGGGGTCGCACGAGTGCCAGCTCCGGACACTTGCGTCAAAGTCCAGCTCCATGATGTGGCCCGTGACGGACGTGACGACCATCTGCACCTGCTGCCCTTGGATCTGGTACGGGAACTCGAAGAGCGCATTGTACTTGGAGAGACCGGCGCGCTGGCAACAAAGACTGCGTTAGAGCGCGCGCTTAGGGGCGGGGGCAGCTGGACGCGCAACACGCACGCGCTGCGAGCGGCCCGAGGACAGGATGCTGGCGATCTCCTTGGCCACCGACGGCTTCTCCGCCACGTTCAGCACCTTCATGCGCGTCAAATCGGCAACTATTAATTCGCGACATCGGGCGCGCCAAAAGCATGCAGCTCGGTGATTGGGCAGAAAGCATGCTCCGAATTCCTGAACAGCTAATGGCTCAAAGTCCAGGAATTCGGGACTGGCCATGACGAGGAGCGGCTTCCTGAACGTGCGGAAGCCCGCGGGGCTCACGTCGCACCGGTGCGTGGGGGTCGCGCGCCGGGTGTTCGACACGCGGCAAGTCGGACACGGCGGGACGCTGGACCCGATGGCCACGGGCGTGCTCACGCTGGCGGTGGGGCGCGCCACGCGCTTCCTGCAGTACCTGACGACGGGCAAGGAGTACACGGGGACGGTCCGTCTGGGCGTCACCACGGACTCGGACGACATTACGGGGGACGTTTTGACCCAGACACCGGCGTCGTGGGTCGACGAGCAGATGGTGCACTCGACGCTGCAGAGGTGACTGCCACCACCGCCAGAGGGAGCTTATATGCCTCCCGAGTACTGACAGGTGGAAGTGCTGCAGGTTCATCGGTGACATCGAGCAGGTGCCTCCGCGAGTCAGCGCCATCAAGAAGGACGGCGTGAGGCTGTACAAGCTGGCGAGAGCGAAGAAGGTGAAAGGGAGGACGAGAGTTCGCTGAGGTGGAGATGACTGAGCTGACGGCAGTGCTGTCGTGCAGGACTTTGACGTCAAGCCGAGACGGGTGCATATTGAGAGCATTGACGTGCACAAGTTCGCGCAGGGGGATTTCCCAGAGGTGGGTGACCAGTGCCATGGTGGGCCGTTGGTTGCGTAGCGGGTGTAGCTTACCTGCTGATGCCATTACGCTAGGTGGATATCCACGTTGTCTGTGGAGGAGGCACGTACATCCGATCGATCGCACGTGAATGCGGAGAGGCACTGATTGTGCCGCCCGAGCACGTGGACCCAACGTGCAAGCTGCGCAACCCTGCTGGCGAATTGTGTGCTGGGGGGACGCTTACTGAACTAGAACGGACTCGAAGTGGGGCGTTCACCATCGCCGATAGCCTCGACTTCGACGAAATTCGAGCCAAAGAAAAGGTACGCATTATTCCTGTGAACTTTATGCGCTGACCTTGGTTCTAAGAGCACGCTTTGTTCCCTGGCCACACCAGGGAGGAGAGTCGCCGCTTCAACCGATTGAGAGTATGCTCCAGCACCTCCCTTTTGTGGAATTGCCGCGGCAAACTGCCCAGTATTGGCTAAATGGCGGCGTTGTCACAATCGCGGCAGACGATATCGAGTTTATGGGCGGCAAGCACCATGAGCTCACCAGCGGTGACGCCATTCGCATTTATCACCCCTCGTCAACGGCAATGCTCGGCGTTGCGCAAGTGGACCCGCAAGCCCAGCACAAGGAATTTGTCCTCAGGAAGCGTTTATTCATCTAAAAAAGTCGGTATCTCTCTTCCTTCAGACCCTACTCGAAAGTTGGGGCGATGTTGCGGCTCTGCTGCATCAAGTTCTGCAGTCCCGCAGCCATAATCGCCGCGAACATGTCGGGGTCGATAGACATCCCGGGTCCGCCGGACGCTGCCCGAGAGGGCTTCTCCTCCTCCTGAGAGTTCTCGTACGCATGCGCTGTCGCGCCTGTAGGCTGCACCATGGTTCTAGCCTCGTCAAAATCAGTCATCGACAGTGGACGCATCGTGGGAGGCTCGGGCTGAGCGGCCTCATCGTAAATTTGGGGCTTCTCGTCTTCAGCTGGCCGGCTCTTAGCAGCTTCTTCTGCTGCCGCACGGCAATTGTCGATATGCTCCCGAAGTGGAATCATCAGCGCAGCACGACACAACTCCTTCAGGTCGCTACCGCTATAGTACATCGTGCTAACGGCGAGCTTGGCGAAATCAAAACTGTCGTCCACCTGCTCCGTCTTGAGCTGGAGTCGAAGAATTTTTTCACGTTGCGGCTTGTTTGGCAGTCCGATCTCAAACGTGCGCGGCATGCGGCGGAGGAAAGCAGGGTCCACATCACCCGGTCGGTTGGTCGCACCCATGATAATCACACCGAAGCCACCATCGTCTTCGTTGCTCATTTCAGTGAATCCATCCCAAAGCGCCAGGAATTCCTATAGCAAGGAGTTAAGAGCAGCAGGTCAAACAAATAGCACGCACGCTCTGTATCCAGCTAGCCAACTCAAGAAGTGCTTACCGTCTTCATGGAGGAGAATGTTGGGTCTGAGACACCGCCTCGCTTGCCCATGAAGGAGTCGACCTCGTCGATGAAGATGATGCACGGCGCGAGTTTCCGCGCGAGCGAGAAAGCGGCGCGCACGAGCTTCTGCGACTCGCCGAACCACTTGCTCATGATGGTACTGATCTTGAGGTCAATGAAGAAGGCGCCGGACTCCTTGGCGATGGCCTTGGCCAGCATCGTCTTGCCCGTGCCCGGCTTGCCGTAGAGTAAAATGCCCTTGGGGACTGAGAGCAGCTTCCCGCGTGAGACGAAGAACTCGGGGCTCTTGAGGGGCAGCACCACCAGGTCGTAGATGTCGCGCTTCTGGCGCTCCAGCCCGCCGATGTCGCCGAACGACACGTCGATGTCCTGCGGGTCCACGATGTCGCCGGCGATGACGTTCTCGAAGTAGTTGGTGTTGAAGGCGCGGCGGCCCGTGCGCTGCAGGCGGTTCTGCAGCTTGGCCTGGCTGTCCTGGCCCTTGCTCCAGTCGTCCATCATGGGCTTCAGTTGCTGCACGCAGAAACCAATTAGCGAGGTTAGCTTTACGACGCCACGCCACCACGTGCGGCGCTGCGGCTTGCCTTGTACAGGTACTTGGACGTCTGGTACATGGTGTAGAGCATGAGGCCGTCCAGCACCATGCCCAGCAGCTCGTCCTTGACGGAGATGGCGTCGCTGCCATTGGTCGAGGCCTGCCGCTTGCCGCTGGTCGCCTCGGCGCTCTTGCTGCCGCTGCCGCCCATCGTCGGGATGTTCGTCCAGCTGTGGCGGAGAGAGAATACCGTAATGCATGCTCAGACTTTGACCAATAAAACGGGTGATGACTTTGGGGGGATAAAGTACGGATTTTGGCGGCAAAAGAGCGTCACACATCACCCAAAGGTGTTCCTTTGGACTGCAGCATGGCGCCCGTGAAGAAGCCGCAGAGCTCGTACCTGCACTTCTGCAATGAGCGGCGCAGGAAGGTGATGGGCGAGAACCCGGGCGCGCGCATCGGCGACATCCAGAAGATCATCAGCGCGCACTGGAAGGAGCTCAGGCCCGAGGAGAAGGAGGTCTACGTGCAGCTGGCGGTCAAGGACAAGGAGCGCTACCAGCAGGAGCTGCTGGACAACCCGCAGCTGAATGAGGAGCCCTCGGCCGAGGAGAAGGCGGCGCACGACACTAACGTCTGCGTCTACCCGCTGGGGAGAGTGCGGAAGATCGTGCAGAGCGACCCGGACGTTGGCAAGATCTCAAGGGACGCGCTCATTGCGATCGCCAAGGCTTCGGTACGGCGACGTCCACGAGACTGGCGAGTGTGTGGACTGAAGCTCTGACGTTGGTTGTGCTTGCGATTGCAGGAGTTGTTCGCTCAGTTTCTCGGCACCAAGAGCTACGAGCAGGCGCTGTACCGCAACAAGCGGCAGATCAAGGCGTCGGACGTGACGCGCACAATTCAAACCATGGCCTCGCTGGATTGGCTACGTGAAGACTTCCCAGACGTTAAGCCCACTCGAGCAGACATCTCTGCTGGGAGTAAGGCGAAGAAGGACCAGCAGAAGGAGAAGAAACCGTTGCCTGATAGTTCGTCTTTCTTCAAGCCCAGGACTGCAGCAGAGGCAAATGGAGCTGCTGTCGAGGGAGTAGACATCGCAAGCTAAAGCTAATGTACCAGGTGCTAAGCTTCCGCATTGAAGCGCGGCTGCTGGGATGGAATGGAAAATCGGGAGCTCTATTTAATTGCTGCAAAAGCGGTCTCCTCCTACTTCGACACGGGCAACAGCGACCGACGTCCAGAACAGAGGAGCAAAGAAACAGTGACGCCCCCCCCATCCAGTAGCCGTCTCCCTCCCACGTCGAATTGCCGCACCGATTGACCTGTCTTCTGCGTCTGCAAATGCCTAGAAGATGTCGTTCCAGTCGTCGAACTCCTCGTCGTCCTCGTCGTCCTCCTTCTGGTCCACCACTTCCTCGACCACGGCCTCCACGCGCGGGATGAGACCGCGACGGCCAGCAATCTTGGCGACCAGCGAGCCCTCCGGGACGTTGGGCACCACTCCTTCCGGCAGCTTGATAGACTCGAGGTACACCTTGTCGCCCACGTGCAGGCCGTTGACGTCGATCTGCAGCGTGGTGGGGATGTCGTCCGTGAAGATGGTGCAGTCGAGCGCGTGGTGGATGTGGTTGATGAAGCCTCCGCGCTTGAGGCCGGGGCTGCCTTCCTCGTTCAGGTACGTGATGGGGATGGACACGGTCCGGCCGGGCTTGAAGCGCAGGAAGTTGACGGCCAGGGGCACGTCCGTCACGGGGTCCAGCTGCACGTCGCGCATGTAGGCCTTGACGGCCTGCTGGTCGCCCACCTGCACCTGGAACACCTGGTTCTCGATGGACGTCCAGAGCTTGCGGTGCATGCGCTCGAAGGTGCGCGTCGGCAACGAGACCAGCACGCGCTCGTCCTTGCCGTCCTCGCCCTCGCCGTAGAGCACACCGGGCAGCAGGCCCTGCTTGCGCAGCCGCCGAGACGCACGCGAGCCCTCGCCGTCGCGCACCGCCAGCTGCAACACGCTCGAAGCAGCCTCCGGAGTCGCAGCAGCCGAGAAGCGAGCCGCCTGCTGGGCGCCGGAGCGCGCCGCGTGCCGCTGGAGCGCCAACATCCTAGTCGATCGAGCGTCTGCAAATGACAATGCTGAGCCACACAAGCCGCAGGTTGAGCTCTGGCCGACATGTCCATCGGTTAGGACGGGACAACAGATAGAAGAGGTTTAAATATTAAATGTTGTGAGTCACTGAGTTTGTATCCATTTACTGTTATTCATTATAACAGGTAGATATAACAAATTCCAAAAGTGGTTTACAAAATTTGAGATACAAGCCATTTATGACATCAGGTTCTGCATTTATGTACCACCGTGTTTTGAAAATCTGGCCGCCTGCAACCTACACCAGCGTAAACTGCTCGTAGAGCAGAGCTCGGATGCGGTAGTAGTTCCTGGACAGCGTGCCTTCCATCACGATCTCGTTGTTCATCGCGCGCTTGAGCACCACGCCGTCGTTGCACACCAGCATACCACCGCGGAACTTGGCCTGGAAGCCGGCCTTGCCCAGCACCTGCTTCATCACGTCCAGCTTCATCTTGCCGTCGCTCAGCAGGATGGGCTCGTGCGTCGTCTGGCCGCCGTTCTCGTTCAGAGGCTGCAGCACCGGCACCGAGCTGTTCTCCGGCAGAGCGAGCTGGCCGGTGACGTAGGCGACTTCGTGGCTGCCAACCTGTAGTAGGTCACACAACAATGCACTTGAGTCAGTAACTGAAAAAACCTGCGTTCGAAAACGCGATTGCATGCGCACCTTCCGGAACACCGCAGACGTGTAGAGCGACTCCTTCACCGACAGCTTGTACACGTTCGTGTCGGACTCAATATCGATGCACTCCATCACATTCGGGGTAAACACGGCTTCGCACATCGGGATGGACATCTCCACGAACTGCTTCAATTCGGTCGTCGTCTTCTCTGTGCCGTGAACCAGGATGAGCTTGCGGGGCTTCACGTTGCCCAAGCAGTTTCGGATTGCTCGGCCATCTGCAATACCGTCAAAGTCCACTTGCGTAATGCGAGCAGCGATCTGAGTAACAAAAGAAGTGGTTAAAAAAAAAACTAGAGATACCACAGGTGGCAGGCCTCTTACGTTGACAACGACTTCATTCGTGACAGTCTTGGTTGGGCGGCTCTCGACAGTTTCCTGATCAGCTTTTTCCATATCTTCGTCACCTTCAGCATCTTCGATGATATTACGACGAGCCTGGCGGTTCGCTAGCAACGTAGCATCCTTGAAGTCGTCTGGGTTGATAATCTGTTGGCATAAGTGTGTCAAACGCATGTAAGAACATCCGCAACCATACCAATCTAGAGTAAGATTACATACCTCTCCATATTCATCCCACTCGATCTTCGGCTCCACGGCAAAGAACATCGGATACCGAACTGATGCGAACTGCCCCAGGCCAACCTTGAAAGTGCCTCGAAGTTGAACTGCAAAGCATCGTTAGTTACCAGAAATGACATGAGGTATTAGGGGGCCGCCCACGACGCACCTTCTTGCTGTGTAGTTTCCTCTTCTTCCGATTCGGACTCAAAGTCTTCGATTCCCATCATCATATCTTCCATCGCAGCCTCCTCAATCTCTTTCGCCTTGTTTTCAGCCTCCGTACGAAGACGCTTTCGCTCCTTCACCTCATACAGTGCAAGCTCTGCTCCCTCCAAAAACACCTTTGTCGTCACCATGCATGAAATGGTTTTCTCTGCGGACGGGCCCTTCGCCAGTTTCAATACACGGGATGCAAACGACGTCTCCGGCGTTGTCGAAGTGAAAATAATGCTGTTGCGGGGATCAGGAGCCCAGCGAATGAAGATATCCTTTGCGAAGCCGCATTCTAGACTTGGTGATGTAGCCAGAACCACCTGAAATTTACATTCGAAAAGGTTAATATCAACTTCATCCCAAGGCAGTAGAACGTACATCCTTGACTTACCTTGGGGTTTGGCAGAGCATCCAGTTCCTCCAACGTGTGGACCAGATGGATGTGACTATGACGCAGAGCCCAAAATCAGCTACAATACCCTTGCTAACCATATTGGCGAGATCATACGTACGAGAATTGGAACGGGTTTTGGCGACCAACATCAAAGTTCTTTGCGATACGGTCATTGCACCACTCCAGCATTGCCTGCGCAGCCTTCGGCGTGTAGTAACTCATATCGTGGAGTAGTGCAATCGGGTCACGCAGCCTACGAACGAGCAAAGCACAAATGTTAAATACATTCGTTACGGACAGCATAACCAAACAAGTGCCCAATGCTTACTTGTTCTGGATCCAGTACTGGTCCAGTACCCGCATCAACTCGAGCACGCGGCCAGAGCTATCGGTCGGGATCAGTACATTTCCACCATTTCGGACCGTCTTCAAAATCTCCATCATGATCTGCGCACCGTGCAACAAACTCGATTAGGCCAAATTCCTCTTCACCATCAACACCAAAGACCACGAATCAACCTTGCTGTCTCGGTCCTTGAGCTTGGGCTGCTCCGCGTGGAGGTTCATCGAATCTGTAATGAGCAGTGTCGGGCGACTACACACAACAACAACAACAACAACAAATGGCAACGTCAGCAAAGTGCCCCCACCGCACAGTTCCCTCCGCATCTCCAAACTCACGTGAACGAGTCCAGAATCGTTTTCTGCAGCACGTGCTCCGAGCGGTGGTTGTAGTCCACCGCATAGATAATGTCGTCCTGCCTCACAAAGACAGTAGCCGTCAGCCCTAGCAGTCCCCAGCCTAGCCGCCTCTCCTGTGCAGCGTCCTCACCGTCTCCTTCACGATCCTCCAGAGCGCGCCGCCGATAAGATGCCCGGCCACATGCGGCGTGATGACGATCCCCTCGCCGCTGCTCGTGAGCGTCAGTTTCTCCGAGTACTTGAGCTGCTTGAACCGCTCGAACACGAGGTCCACGTCGTCCAGCGAGAAGAGCGAGAAGTCGCTGTCGTGCTTGGTCTTGGCCTGGAACGCGTCGTACAGCGCGATCTGGCCCATGCGGTGCACCGGCAGCGTGCCGTACACGGGCGCGTTCAGCCCCAGCTTGCCCATGGCGTAGGGCAGCGCCCCCATGTGCGCCAGGTCCAGGTGCGACACCAGCACCAGGTCGATGCGGTCCACCACGCGCTGCAGGGGCTTGAGCAGCTCCACGTCGTACTCGTCCGTCCAGCCGCAGTCCAGCAGGATGCACACGTCGTCCACCTCCAGCAGGTACGCGCAGCAGGGCGCGCTCGAGTGCACGCCGTACAACGGCGTGAAGGTGATCACCGCCATCGCTCCCTGCAGCGTAATTAACAGTGGGGCGCATTTTAGCTATCGAGATCAGTTTAGTAATTTCGTATAGTATATTCCTGGCCGGGGACAGGAGAATGATACCATTGCATTGAGTTTTTGTTGTTGCAGGAAAGTATGCTACATCAACGCCGGTTGCTTGCCTGCAGTCCTGCATGAAGACTAACGACGCTATTGCGTCGCGATCTTGCTCTGCATGGCGATGGCGCGGCGTTCCCACACAACGAGCGCGATGACCCACGCGAGAGGCAGCAGCAGCATCGGCAGCAGCCAGCTCAGCACCTCGCGCGAGTACTCGATCAGGTGCGTGGCGAAGCCCACGGCCGCGCAGCCTCCGAGCAGCAGCACGCAGAACAAGGCCAGGAAAAACGACTCGAGCAGTGCCACGCGATCGTCTGTCGCGTCGTTGGCGTCGTCCCCCATCCGCACGATTTCCATCTTGTAGCGCACGTCGTCGAAGTCCTCAAGCTGCAGTGGGGATTTCTTGGCGCGGAGACGAAGCCGAGGGAGACGGTAGCGAGAGAGAGGGCTCGGCTTGGCCTTTTCGTTCTTGAGGCGGAGGTTGGGGCGATCCGTGGCTGTCATGCTCCGTGACGATGAAGGGACTTCCCGACGCTTGGGCAGATTTGGCACTGGGTTTAGAAGAGCAGGTGGTGAATGCCCATATCCTGCAGAAAACAAGGGCGGCGTTATTGTGACAGCAGTCTACGAGAGCGGGAGGCATATAAACACCTGGGCGAAGGCCTGATTGAGCTCCTTCTCGAACTGTTTGTCGGGGACGCTCGCGGGCAGCAGTTTGCTGATTGGTGTCTTCTTCTTCAAAGCTGCAAGTTTGGTGCTGTCGTACGCGTACTTTGCGCTCAGTCGAGGAGGAACCATCTTAGAGAGGCTCGCATCGATCTGGTATGGTTCACAGAGCAATTAGTTAGCCAACAACTCTTCAAGGCCCGCGGCGATGGAGCACTTACGATCGCTTGAGGTGGCAAGTGAGGCAATTGTGGATCTTGAAGCCGCACGAACAACGATGCGCCGTCCTCAGCCACGGGAAGTAATTGCTTCATCTTGTCACTTCTGATATCGTCGACCAAAGCGCTCAATCCACCGATGGCTGTTTTCAAGATGCCCTGCATGGCGCCACAAGTGCGTTCGTTCTCCATTAGACGTCAAATCATATCGTTAAATGGACTTTAAAAACCAACCAGATTGACTTCTCCCCGGAAAATCGGGAGCTGGACGGCGCACGTGTTAACAGAGCGGGAATGTGCGAGCACCGGGAGAAATGTCCATCCATATTGCTGCGATGTGATTGCACCAGTTTTAGGGTGCCGCGTCAAGCTTCGGACATCGAAGAGCACGACCAACAGTTGGTCACTAGGTGAATTTCGCAACGTCTACAGTCATATCGAGGTAGAATTGTTATCAGTAGTTCGCACCACTAACAAACTCCTCGACAGCACGCACCATATACCCATCACCAAACTCGGGCGACGTCTGTGAGCTCGTCCAGTCCATTGTCGTGGTGAAATACACGTCTCCTGTCAGTCGAATCGCCTGATAAAATGACCCAGGCGGGTACACCGAGAAGAGAACTTTGAAGAACGGTACTCCTTTTGCTTTGACGTTGTGCAACGCATCGACTGCAACGCGGAAACCGATAGCTGGTTCGTATCGGAGTGCTGACGAAAGATCAAGGTAGCTTGTAGGTTTAGTCTAATGCGCCACGACGATGGACAAGTAAGACGCAGGCAACGGACAACTCAAATCCAAAACAAAATACACCGAACCTTCAGCACGTCTCGCGCTTCGCTGATAGTGAGCGACATCTGCTGAAGGGACTGGGCTACAGTCTTTGGTCTGCGACTCTTATGCTGTAGTAAGGAAGCACAACAAATTAGCTGGGAGGCTTCACGCTTGGAAGCCACCTAAAACCCACCCGAATCGAGTAAACTATCTCTTCAATGCCGGAGGGAACGCTGCACAGCGAATCGTAGAACTGGTCGCAGTACTGAGGTGCTGGAACGAGTAGCCCCTTTGCTTCCCACTCGTTCGGCGGGATATCCTTGCGCGAAAGCAGCGCCAGTCCGTCTCCTGACTGTCCAAAGTGCACCTCGTTAGACTCCTGTTAGCGCTACAGCTATAAGTATAATTGCTTTTCCATATCACCTTTGCTCGCGCAATTCGCAGTAATACTGTAGCACAAGGTATTCGAGGAAATTCCTCACATGACTTCGCACTCAGCGGCTGGCTTGCTTCGGCAGACTGAATCTGGGCATGTAGCGGCAGCTGAAATCCCCCTTCGTTTAGTATGAACTGAGGAATACTCGGGCGGTTGGGCTGGCCGCGAGTGTCAACGTCGAGAAACACCGGGAAGACGGTGTATCCCAGGATCACTGGTCGTTTTGAAACCAGTTCGATGGTGTCAACACGAATGACCAGGGTCAGTGTTGGGTTAAAGTTGTGTTGGCGATACTCCACATACTACCAGCGTTTAGATCAAAGGATGGGTGAGTGAGTGTATGTGAGAGCTTGCAAACCATCTCAAGCACAAATGCGTACCGCATCAAAAACGGGGTCAAAGACATCCGACACCACCGCAGCAAATGTACTTCCGTTTTCAGCGGCTACTTGAGTGCGATCTGCGTGTAGAGCTGCGATTGTTACCTTGGAAATGGTGACGCTATCTGGAAATCCACGACCACCGTCGATACAAACGTTGAACCCATCTCCAGACTGGAATGGGCTTCCACTAAGTAAACGCCTTTGTAGCTCGAGGGACTTATCAACGCGAATCCAGGGTCCATCTGCCTCTGCATCGCTATCCTCACGAAACGGAGGTAGTCGAGTCCTATCACCTGTTAATGGGATGTTCGAGCGTGGACGCGTACTTGGTGGCCGCGAGGATGCAGACGAAAGCAAGCGCGAGCGTTCGACATCAAGAAAGTCTTGCTTTTGGGGGCGAGCTGGCGGCGGTGGGACGGAAAGACGTTCAGTCGTTGTAGTTGGGGGTGTCGTATTTGGGTCTTCGTAAGCCTTTGCAGGAGTAGGCCTCTCGTTCGGCGTTCTTCTACCTTGAATTGATGGTCGACGTGTCATTGTACCATTTGACTGTGGCCTGGGGGATACCTTCTCCTTGTCGGGGAGTTGGTACCGTGCTATGGACAAGCAAACACAAGCAAATTACGTTGGATACTGAGTGCAACGCATTGCTACTTGACACGTGTGTGTACCTGCATGTAGTTCTGGGTCCACAAGCATTTGAGAACCTTCATCTACGCGTTCACCATGTACCAACCGAATGTGTATTCTCACATCACCGCACTCTCCAGTTGTTGGTGGTAGGACAAGAGTCTTTGACGGGTCTGGCATCGACGACTGCTTCATAGGAAGCTTGAAAAACCCACACTTGAATACCAACTCTCCCTCACTCGACGACTTAAATATGTCAAAAGCTGTCCAGCCTAAACTCATTGAAGTAGCACCGTTTTGAGCCATCGAAACCACCTTCAACATACAACAAACGGTAAAGTTTCGTGGCAAGATGAAGTCTCACTCAATTACCATCGCACCTCTATAATGACGCGCAGGTCTGAAGCTGCGGGCAAACTCTTTATATGACGAGAGGAGAGAAACAAGCACAGCTTGTGCTGCGGGCCAGTTGCCTTAAACTCTTTAGCAGATACAACCTTGAACGGTGTACGGATAACATTGCCCCCGAACACAGCGTAGGTAATCTGAACAGGGAAAACACGTCAGTAAACAAAGTAACAGATCAAGATTTATGCAGCGAATTGCTCGCACCTGCAGATCATTTGCTGTAGCGGGTATTCCAGTGGCAAAGTCCCAAAACAGTACAAACCCACTCTCTGGGTTGTATGGATCTGTAGATCCCCCCGGGATATCTGTACGCAGTCCATCCGTTTTCACGTCATTGTGCTGAATAGCACGCTGAAGTCGAAGAGCAACCAGCTCTCGCTTCTGTTTGGCGATCCAGTCCTCATGATCAAACTCGCGCTTTTTCTCCTCCCTTCGACGCTGAATTCGTTCCTTGAATTCTTCAAGCTAAATCACGATGAGTTTAACTGTAGTTCAAAATGAAACCCCTTTTAGAAGCACGAATTACCTTTTCTTGCTCTTCTAGAAGATCTCGTTCATTCCGGACCTTGGCTAAGCTTTCGAGATGTTTCTTCTGCGCATAAAAGAACGTGAGTCACTCCAGCTAGAACGAGGTAAGCGCACAGCAGTACCTTCAAACTTTTGAGAGCGGAGTCGTCCTTGTCATCAGCCATAGCCTCGTCGTTCGAAGCACTTGACGAGTTGTCAGCGGCCGTTAGTGTTGACACCTTGATCTGCTTTATTTTTGATTAGTACGCAAGAAAACAAAGGGCCAGCCATATACATGTAGTTAGTGAATGACACTTACTTGTAGTTCCTGAAGACGGCTTTGAAGCTGAGAAAATTCCTTCGCTTCAGCTTGCTGCTCATTGGCGATACGATTCATTTCGAGCTCTCGCTCCAATCGTCGAATGTCTGCCTCTTGTTGAGTAAGCGCAGGTTTTGCTGGTCGCTCGGGTGGGGGAATATTTCCAGCCTGGTACGGATACGAAGCACTTGGCGGAAACCATGGAGGTGCAGCTGGGTATGGGCATCCAGGAAAATATGCTGAGGGAAAACCGATTCCGTACGGATTGATCGGCATAATTGGCGACGAGAAGAGTGGGTAAGGAGCAATTGGAGCAGTCGGCACGGGGTAACTCTGGGGATAACCAGGTATAGCATACTGCGGAGGGTACAGTGAGCTTGGTGCAGTGGGGAGTGCTGGCTGTGTAAGCGGTGCTACCGGTGCATTTTCGGCTGGATGGGTGCTGGTTGGTGATGCATCTGCACACCGAGGGCTGGGCTGATGAGAGCCATCGAGAGGCTTTAGGCGAATAATTTTGTTTGCTGATTTCCTCACGGCTGCTGTGTGTCTGCTATCGTGTGTGTTTGAGCCTATTACATATCGGAGATTTAGTTAGATTCTCTGGGTTTGATGAGAAGAAGTAGGGTGACGACGCACCTGGTTCCAAACTATCCGCTGTATAACCATGATCTTGATATATGCTGGAATTCGGAATATCGTCTGAGTAAGTAATACCAGCGTGCCTTGCCACCTTTGCAGCTGGTATGTCAAAACTGATCTCTTGGCGACGAGAATTTGCTTTCTCCAGCTCGGCTTGGAGCCTTACAATCCGCTTTTGTTGCTCATCGCAATTGAGATTCCTAACGAGGTGCTGCAACGCGTCATCTTGCGTACTCATCTCTCGATTGCCGACTAAGGCGCGAGCGTCACTCGTAGACATGACTGCAAAATAAGGGGCATTAGAGCTGTAACATTCCAAAGAACGCGAGGACTGTACCGGAGTAAGTACCTGGCGGCGACGCATTCGCAAGAAGCTTCAATTTATCAGGGACCACAACGTTCGGCACCTGTGTCAGCACACTTCCATTCTCTTTTTGGTTTGAAGTCTCTGTCGGGTGAGTCGTAGTTGCCACCACAGACGCTGCTACTTGTTGAAATGGACTGGATTTCGCGTTCGCGCCCTTGCGAAACTGCAGCTCCTAAAAAGTAAAATGCACGTTGACATCAAGCATTTAAACCACCTGCTTCTTTGTCATGCACGGTACCTGCTCCTTGAGGTTGTCACTGAGCTTGGCGAACTTCTCCTCCTCCGTCTTCCTTTGCGTCTCCAGTTGCTCCTTCGCCCGTCTCACTTCCAGTAGCTGCTTGTGTGTCTGCTCCTCGCGCGACCAAAGCGTGCCCTGTCGTCGTCATTAGTCGCACACCACGCAGAGCGGCGATGCGATCAGCTGTAATCCATTCTGACGGCATGAACAGCAAGAACTCGACCCACTTACCGCCTGCAGCTGCCCTAACTCGACTCGGATCCGCTTCTTCTCGGCTCGGAGTCGCAGCTCCTTCTGCTTGGCCGACGCAATCTGCTTCAACAACGTCTCCACCTCGGCCTCCTCCTGCACATTGCAGCGAACTCCTGTCAATCTCCTGCCACCACTCGCTCCAGCATGCACATAACACTGACTTGGCACCAACCTCAACCATCTCCGACATGTGCCCAACATGTAGCCATCTCAACTCGCGTCGTTTCGCGAACACTATGTGGACCACATCAACAACAAGTACTGTCATCATTTTTGCCAGTCACTTTACAATGCTGCGGTGGGGAGCTGCTCGCTCGGGGCTGCTGACGCGCCGCTCGCTACGCGCGCTGTCGACGCGTCAGGCGGCGCAACTGGAGACGCAAGTGCTGGAGAAGCTGCGCGGCGTCTCGGATGGGCTGGGGCTGGGCGACATCGTGGCGCTGGGCCGCGTCAAGGTGGAGCGACAGTGGATTGACACACCAATGACACGTTCCGTCCCTTCTGGTCGCTAATTCGTTGGTTAATCCGCTGCTGCAGGAGCTGCGCGTTGTACCAGAAGCCGGCAAAGTTTCGTGCAAGATCGAGACGCTGTCACCGGCGCTGATGGACTTGGCGCAGCAGGTTCGTGTCTCTTTGCCCCACGTTTCGTCTATCAGGAATACTCACACGATTGCTTTGTGATCTTTGACTACCAGTGGCAGTCGGAGGCGGACCTGGCGGTGAAGAAGCTGGAGTGGGTCAAGGCCACGGACTTCGAGATCTCCAAGTCTCGGCCGCGCAACTCTCGAGCTGGCCGCTTCTCGTCGCTGGCGCACGTGTCGGACATCATTGCGGTGTCCAGTTGCAAGGGTGGAGTCGGGAAGTCCACGGTGGCGGTGAATCTCGCCTTCAGGTGGGAAAAACGTGCAGTAAATAGGGACAGTTGGTGCTGCGGTGTTAACGCACTGTTGTGCTCTGCAGCCTGGCGAAGCGTGGGGCTCGAGTGGGCATTCTGGACGCTGACATTTACGGACCGAGTTTGCCCACGATGATCTCGCCTGAAGACCGCACGATCCGTCAATCTAGAAAGGCCAAGAACTTTGTCGAGCCGCTGGAGTACGAGGGCGTCAAGTGCATGTCGTTCGGCTTTGTGAACCAGCGAGCTGCTCCGGGTGCAGGAGGTGCGTGGTATCTATCTGCCCGTGTAGGTGTTTCTTGTCTAAATGATCATTCGTCTAACTTGAATCTCGTAGGAGTTGGAGCCGCTGTGATGCGAGGTGCCATGGTCTCAAAACTGATCGACCAGCTCGTTCTCGGCACGGAATGGGGTGATCTCGACTATTTGGTGGTCGACATGCCACCAGGAACGGGAGACGTCCAGATTTCGCTTTCGCAGCAAATGGCTATCTCAGCTGCAGTGGTCGTGACAACACCGCAGAGACTCAGGTACGTGCGTTATTTTGTACTGTGCGCATCCAATATACTGACGTTGTTCACTTTGCTCAGCTTCGTCGACGTAGAGAAAGGAATCGCGATGTTTGAAGACCTAAAGGTGTGAACAATCAAATTCTCGCCTCGGTTGCGTCCAGTTGCTAATACTACGGTGGTAATGCTGCAGGTGAAAACGGCTGCTGTCGTGGAGAACATGTCCTACTTTGACTGCTCCCATGGACAACGGCACTACCCGTTCGGTTAGTACCTCATGGCTTTCTATTTGGCGGTACAGATTTGATGCAAGTATAATAATGTTCGTGTGTGTCTATGGGGCAGGCTCGGGCCACACGCAGGAGCTTGTCGAGAAGTACAACATGAAAAATGTTTTCAAGCTTCCAATATCAGAGCAGTTCAGCTCGTCGGGAGACTCTGGACGGTGCGTGAACGATTGGGTCTACCGTACTTCCGTTGTTGTATTAACTAACGTGGATTATTTACCCGTCGTGCAGTCCTTTCGTTCTATCTGGATTGTCTCCTGAGGAGGAGATGACTTACGACTCGCTAGCGACCACAGTAAGTCCATAGGCTTCTAGCTTGTCAATGTTGCTGGATCTTGATTAATGTGTATTGCTAGGTTGCAAAGGAACTGGTTGTTTTGAGGCACAACGTTCGCCTGGCGCCCGAGCTGCTCTATGACAAGAATCGCGGCGTTATCCTCCGTCTGTACAGTTCGAACGAGGCAAAGGAGGCTGTCCTCCACCCAGCTGACCTCCGAGCACGGTAAGTGAACGCGACTCGCGCACACAAAACTCTGCTATCTCGCTGGTGCTCATCAACTAACGTGTTGGTTCGGTCCATGATTTTAAGATGCCGCTGCGCTCAATGCATCGATGAATTCACTGGAGAGCAGGTACGGGGCTGCGCTAGTCATCCGATATTGGGGTTGCCCGACTAATGTGCACTTCGTTCTGCAGATGTTGGACCCAGCTGCAATCCCAGACGATATTCACCCCACTGCAGTGGAGCGGAAGGTATGTCACGTTGTATGGTTCCTTCTTGACCGGGGCAACGCACTAACTGGTTAACGCACCAGGGTAACTATGCATTCGCGGTGACATGGAGCGATGGTCATACTTCGTCACTCTACACGTATGATGCACTCACGGCGTTGATCACTGAGTATACGTCGAAGCTGGCTGAGAAACAGTAGAGAGTGATAACTTTAAAGCCTGCTGTGCTGGTACACCATCATCGGTATCTCCTACTTCGGCTATTAGGAAAATAGACTGCTGATTCCTACTACTATCAATTTGGCAACTGGATGAAAGCATTGCAACAGGTGAAACGTTTTGCGATCGACTTGATCTCAGAGTGGCAATTATTCATTGACAAGATACTAGGAATTAAAATGACATCATCGGACGAGAATGAACTTGAAGTCCCTCGAACTGTGTTGCGTTACCTTTACAGGATTTTATGTTTAGGTACAGCGCTAGAACGCGTTTGCATGTGCTGTTAGAAGACCCGTCCATGAAAGGATGTAAATTGCAGTATTGTGCCCGGTTGTACGTTGACCTGGAGGCAGCGTCGTAAATTCACCCCAGTCGTGGCGACTTAATCGTGGCGCTCACGAGTTCGTACAGATACATTATGCTGCGTGGTAGCCTTGATAACAAGTTGAGGATACAGGGATGTCGTAACAGCAGACATACACACCAAAACTGTGCCGTGGTGGCCCAATTGTCTTGGCAGCTTAATCGCTTGAATTCAAAGTTGAAGTTATTTTCTTAGCGCTGAGTGGTGACAATGATATGGTGCCAATTCACAGTCGATACACTGCTCAGGTCCCAAGCTGGATTCATCGTCTGAACCGAACTTGTCAACGGCAGAACTACGTGACAAGAAGAAGTGGCCAGCACTGCAGTTCGTTACAAGAATAGCGGCACAACCAACGTCTTCGAGAACGAGGCAGTGTGCGAGCAGTAATCTCCAGGAATATCCTTGCACTCATGGTCTATCGGTCGACCTGCAGCGCAGTGCGCGGTGCCGAGCCACAAAGACCGCATAACGCAACTTTCTGCGCTCCCAACCACCTCAGGCGGTGAAAAGTTTTAAAACGCCCCCAGCCTCCTCGTCTTGAAATGTCGGCACGGGAGATCGGACACGACGGTCTCGTCCTCTCCACGGT
Source organism: Phytophthora pseudosyringae (assembly GCA_019155715.1). Taxonomy (NCBI): domain Eukaryota; phylum Oomycota; class Peronosporomycetes; order Peronosporales; family Peronosporaceae; genus Phytophthora; species Phytophthora pseudosyringae. Next base: position 77,084 of record JAGDFM010000118.1, on the reverse strand, counting down.
GAGCCTCCACATCGACAATCTCGTTCCCCGCAACTCCATCACATCCATCGAAGCTCAGAAGGCTGCAGCCGAATCCGCAAGTGACAAGCCGACGAACGAAAGCGCCCAGCAACGCCCAACTCTCGGTGCGCAGGATTCGTGGGCACAGCTGCAGATCAAAGACCGCATGCAGTGGATGGAGCACTTCAAGCAAAACAAGCGCGGTGGATTGGCGTTTCAGGACCGCGAGACGCTCAAGAAGCAGCAGGGGGTTTTCAAGGAGGTCATGATGGAGGTCGGTTCGCAGCTTTTGTCGGGGAAGCTGGCAGTACGAATCTCGCTCCCGATTCGCATTTTCGAGCCGCGGTCGCTGCTTGAGCGTCTAGCGAACGGGTGGAACTACGCTCCTACGGTGCTCAAGAAGGCAGCACTGAGTGGCTCGGACCCCATTGAGCGCATGAAGTTCGTGATGGCTTTCGTGGCGGGTGGCCTGCACTTCTGTGTTGGTCAGCTGAAGCCGTTCAACCCCATTTTGGGAGAAACCTACGAAGCTACATACCCTGACGGCACGCAGGTGGTTCTGGAGCACGTGAGCCACCACCCCGTCAAGTCTGCGTTCACTGTGGTGGGTCCTAAGGGGCTCTACCGAATGTCTGGCGTCTACGAGTTCGAGTCTGTCTCGACTCGGAATTCTCTCGCCAACTACCAGAACGGGACTGCAACGATCGTATTCCACGACGGTGTAGTCATCACCTACACGATGCCCCAGATCAAGATGAGCGGCATCCTGTTTGGTGACCGCGTGGTGGAAATCGGCGGTTCTTCAAAGTTCGAGGACACCTCCAATCGTCTCGTGGGCGAACTCAACTTTGACGCGAACAACAGTTTCTTGAAAAAGTCACAGAGCGATGACATCAAGGGCTGCATCTACCCAGCAAAGGTGAGACCGGTTTCTTCACTCACTACAGTACACACAGCCAGACCCCCCCCCCCTCTTTTGTGGGCTGACTCGTGTGTTTGTCATGCTAGAAATCTTCCAAGCACGCAGTGGCGACCGTGAATGGCTCGTGGTTATCGCACCTCCAGTTCGACGGCAAGACGTAAGTGGAAAGAAGCAGTTGGACGAGGTATCGTGACGATCGCTAACCTGGAAGATATTTTGCTGTAGATATTGGCACGTGGAGTCAGAACCAGCGTTTGAACACACACCTGTTGAGAATGCGCTCCCGTCGGATGTACGCTATCGTGAGGATATCATCGCCTTGAAGGTTGGTTGCAAGTAGCAACGCCAATGCTGTAGGACCGGAATGCTTACTGACTCCTGTCCACGTGCAACAGAACGGCAACGAGGCGTTGGCACAGTCCGAGAAGCTGCGACTCGAAGCTCTGCAGCGAGCAGATGTCAAGCTACGCGACGAGAAAATGGCCAAGGCCTGAAAATTTTTAGGAGCTGAACCATAGTCAACACCCTGTCCAATTCACGAGCTGTATCCTGCAAAACCGAGTTTCATGAAACTTTTTCTCAATGCTCTCTATTCTGACGCGATTAACAGCGGAAGAAGTATATCCAACAACGTGCAAAAAGCTAGATCCAATGTGCCAATGCCTGACTCGGCCGAGCTTCAAGGCTCAGTACTCATTCTCATCCTACCCGGTCACCCTGGGTCGTGGAAGCAGCCGCAACTGGAGACTTGAACTTCGATCGGCTCCATTCCTGCTCGCAGCTTTCCTCCGCCTGGACTCTTGTGTGCTAGCAGTGCAGTGATGAACGCTCACTTCTGCTTCTCGAGCTTCTTCTCGTCCTCTTCGGCGGCGTGCTGCTGCGCGAACTGCTCGATGCACGAGATGGCAAAGAAGGCGATGAAGGCCACCATGACCCACGAGCCCAGCTGGGAGACCAGACTGCTGCTGGAAGCCGCCACGGTGCCGGCATGCTCCGCCGCGGCCTTGACCTGCGCCGAGTGGAACTTCTCGCGGCACTCGAGCAGGAACTCGCTGACGCGGGAGCCGAGTCCCCACTGCTCGGGGGTGACGCGTCCGATGAAGGCCTCCACTCGCTTGAGGTGCGCGTCCGTGAAGATGGTGATGAAGAACGCGGCTTGCATGTTGACCTTGATGAGCGCCTTGCCGATGAGCGTGGCGCCGAAGAAGGTCCAGAAGGGCATGAGGAAGTGTCCGCAGCAGATGCCGCACAGGTCGAAGGCCATGTTGGGCCAGGCCGACATGAGCAGCACGCCCCAGAAGCCGTGCTTCTCCAGGAAGCGGATCATCCAGTCCTTCATGCTGTTCATGAGGTTGAACTGGGACTTGGACTCGGAGATCTCCTCGAACTCGTCGTTGCGCTGTCCGGCCAGCTTGGCGGCGCGGCTGAGCGCGTAGGGCGGGATCTCCCCCGCGGCAGTGCCCGCGCCCCAGAGCATGCAGGGCAGGAAGACCTTCCCGAAGATGGCGGCGAAGGTGACGGTGGACACCTCGGGCACTTGGTTGCAGTTGGCCTCGAACGGGTGGAACCACATGTGGTGGCGGCTGTCGAAGTCCAGGGACCTGCACTCCTGCGCGCCCTGCACCACGAGGAAGATGTGCGGGAACAGGAACAGGATGCCCGAGTGCATGCCCGTGCCCAGCCCCACGCTCGAGAGCACGCCCAGCCCGACCCACCAGACCACGAACCGGACGCTGGCGTTGAACTCGTCCAGCAGCTGGCGGTGCGCCCCGTCTCGGCTCGAGGCCACGAGCCACGCGAGCAGCAGCGGCAGCAGCACGAAGCGCGTGGCGCGACTGCGCTCCACCCGCAGCGCCAGCCACTTGAGGAAGCGCAGGAGCACGACGCCGAAGTGGAACAGCGTGCTGAGCGGCCGGCGTAGCAGCGTCAGCGTCTTGCGCTCCTGCCGCAGCCGCTCGGCCAGGGCCGCGGAGGCGTCGTCCGTGCTGCTCGCCATGGGTCTTGCTTGGGTCCAAAGGCGGATGAGGGAGAATGACGCACGGGAGGTCGCTCCCTGCCACGTCGCGGCGCTGCGATTGGTCGAAAGGGCGGGACGAGGTGATCTTGCTGCGGCGGACCCGTATGCAAAGTGGCACGACTATCGGTTTTCACAAGAATTTATAGCATGGTTTTGCAGACCACAAGGGAATAGATTGCGCAAGGCTATAAGGTTATGGTGTGGAGCTGTAACGGACGAAGTGTTGCTGGCCAATCCGCGTCGAGGAGGGGTGTTGAAGTGGAAATGGGGAGCGAGGGCGAGCACACGGAGCTGCTGGAGCGCGCGAGGCGACTGTGTCTTGCGGCGAGGCAACTGGAGTTGCCCGTGCTGCTGCCCGGATGCGGGAGGCGCGTTGCTGCGCGAGAGGAGGGGGACGGGGCGGCGCCGGGCGTCGACGGGGGCGATCGGACACGTCGAAGCAGCAGCAGCACAGGGTCCCACCGGGACTCAATGGGGAATTTGCCGCTGGTTCCAGCGCCATCCACCGCGCCTGCACTCAAAGATCACCAGAAACCTGTCAAGCAAAGTGAAAACGAGGACAAGCTGACGCAGGAGGACGCTCGGCGGCTGGAGGAGCAGAAGAAAAGGCAGGAGCGGAGGCTGGAGAAAGTCAAGCAAGCGCAAGAGCGCGCGCGGGCGAGAGTTGCCCGCGCGAGCCAATTGCAGCAGCAGCACACACTTCGTGCAGCCGAACAGCAGCAGTCCGATGCGTCGAGTGCTGCAGAGGAATGCGCCGAGAAGATCAGGAGAGTTCAGGAGAGTCGACATCGGGCCCAGGAGAGGATCCGAATGAAGCGTCAAGAGAAGACGCCAGATACACCGCCGCGAAGCAGTGTCCCTGGAATGGGAGCAGAACCGGCCAATCTGAAATCATTCCACAGGAAAACTATCAGGCGACTGAAGGCGTACGAGCTTCGTGAGCGTCTGTGGTTTTATTTTCTGCATTCCACTAACCTCTGGATGCTACGTTAGGTCAACTCAACAGGTAATTTGGAGCGATACATTCGAGCGTGCTGACACGCCGGAAAGAAATGAAGACATAGACCCAGATCAAAAATTCACAGAGAGAAAGCTTCGCAAGGAAACTACGGCACGTTTGCGACGAATGAGGCAGCTCATTGAAAATCAAAAGCGGTGGGTAACCTTCGTTGTTCCTCCCCGTTAGCTCTTTCTATACTAATTACCGGTGCGATTTTGAACTTATTTACGATGAACCATTGCAGTCAAGACCAAGAAGAGTTCGAACAAGGTCTCCAAAAGTTTAAAAGCAAGTTGAGGGAGATGGATCGCGTCGCGAAGGGCTTAAGTAAGCAGCCGTCGAAGCCTCAGATGAACGAAGTAAGTCTTCCACTGATTGAAGAGTGTTTCTGGCATGATGAAGTGGTCTCACAGTCGTTTGAAGCCTCCTAGTGTTGAGACAGAGGAAATATTCCCATCTCCAGAAAAAAATCGATGTCCTAGTCCTGTTCAGGATGGAACAGTGTTGGTTCCAAACCAGGATGAGGAATCGTCTTCAAGTTCAGATGAGTCAAATAATGCACGCACTCCAGCAAGCCATCCTGAGCGGACTGAGGCGTCATCGCCTCAAACAGAGGAAGCTAATTTTCGGACGAGTAAGATCAGGTGCAAGCTCCCAGCATGGAAGCAACCACCAGTCCCTATACAGCCGATGCAGTGTTATTCATACAAGGCAATTATCCCGGTATGACAGTTGGCCAGGCCTCATGCCAGCCCAGAGCTCACATTGTGCAATGTGATTCATAGACTTACTCGCGCGCATCGGTCACTGCTCCGGGGTATTCAACTGCTGCTAGATTGGGGTCTGCAACGCGCCTTCGTGCACAGTAAGTTTGCTTGACCCGTGTTCAGCGTGGTTTGATCTGTCACTGATCGCTGTTGAAAATTCATAGAGAAATCGCGCGGCAGATGAAGTAATTATGAAATGACTGCGAGTTTGACGAAGCTCCAGTCTAGTGTAACAGTATTTTCATTTTGCTGACCGCGCAGCATTTCGCTTTGCCTCCAGCTCCAACTGCGCTCTCTTGGTTTTCGAGTCGCTATTCGGTTTATAGTTGCGATCAAGAAAGGTTTGCTGGTTGTGCTTCAGCGCGATCTGCTTCTCGTACGCCAACTGTTTTGCCGTCTTGTTTACCTTGCGTCGATTAGTCTCGTCGGCGGCCACTTGAGCATAGATTTGCTCTTTTTTTTCTGCTTGAGCACGCGAGGCTTCAGCCAGTCGGGAAGAAAAACTCTGTTCAATGTCCCCCCACGCATTCAGGAAGCGGAACTCGACTCCACACATTTGACACTTCTTCTTCTTGTCCTTAAACTCGGAGTACGATTGCGGGAGACCGCACTTTGGGCAGCCTTTCTTATCCTGTGGTCGCAGCAGGGATCGTTAGAACACACCAAATGACATGGGGTATCTGAAGAGTAAACGGCGTACCAGACGTGCGTTGTAGTCGTTCTCACCGCGGCTCAAGTCGAGTTTCTACAAGATGGACCCATAATGGTAAGAAATAAAAGAACTGCTCAAAGTTGAGTTTCATCCAACAGCGCTTACTTTCTGGCGGTTCCTTTCTGCAGCTTCCATCCGAGAAATAAAGCTCTGTCCCGAGTCACCACCCCCGTCAAAGTCGTCTCTGGAAGATGATTTAGCCCGTTGAGCTGCGGATTTCTGCATTTGGAAGCGGCAGTGCTGCTCCTCATCATCGGTGGCAAACTTTCGAGCTGTAGCTTTCTTTGGAGGCGCCGACAGGGTTTCGATTCGTTTCTAGAACACAGTTCAAATGCACCACGGCAAACCAAAGCATGTGAGCATCTCAAGTCCTTGCACACACAATGCATCAAGGTAAACTCGCCACGTACTCCGATCGTTGCTGAGAAACATAGTAAAATTCGATGGCCATGCAAGGGTTAGTACGCGTGCTTGATCCTGCAGACAAGGCACTTGTCTTACCGGGTGGAGCAGCTACTGCTTTATGCCTCAGCTTTTCAATCGTTTTCGCGGTTGTCACGGCTTGAAGAAGCTTTTCCTCGTATATTGCGGCTTTCTTGATCCCAATCAAAGTGCCTGCGCCACCAGTTCTGGCGCTTAATGCACTGCGCGAGATCGTCGTGATACCGTCTTGGCTTTTGTAAAATTTGGCGGATGAAGTTGTCGTCGCAGCCGACGGAGATTTTACGAGTGCCTGCCGCGCAGACACTTCATTCGCTGGACTTCTCTTGGCGTCTGCGACTGCTGCAGGCACCGATGTCTCTAGCGGTTGTAACCGACCCTCTACTTGCTGGATCGACTGCACTTTGGCCAGCATCTCGGCCAGTTCGGCGTCGTCGCTCTCCTCTGCGTCGCCATCGTGAAGATATGCGTTCGCATAGCTGTCATCTCCATCGTCGCCATCGTTCTCCATGTCATTATCGAGTTCCGTTTCGCCCATGGTGGGCCCTGCGTCGTTCAAAGTGCTCGTCTATTTCTGCGATGCTAAAAAACAATCCGAAGGCAAACAACCCAAAGTACTTCTCCCAAGCAAGTACGTTCGACGTGTTGAAGAATGCTAACGAAACAGGATATGGATCGCTTGAAGTCCCAGGTGGAGTTCGCGATGGAAGTCTTGCTGCGCGCTGCGGACGAACGTGTCAGCTGGAAGCAGCCCGGGGACTCGCCATCGCCCGAGACACCAATATACGCGTTTTTGCCGGGGGTTTACACTTCCGAGCCGCCCCACGCTGCTCCACCACAACCCCAGCACCAAGAGGATAGTGCACACGATGCAGCCAAGGTAGCACCGCTGAAGACTGCGGTGTCGACCCGATCTGCGATCTCACAACCGCCAACTCCAGTTGTTGCTGCGCCCGAGAACGGCGTCGGTGAAGGTGACGGAAGCAGGACTCGGGTCGTACTTCATGGAGACAATTCGTTCGAGTATGTGTGGACCATGAGGCGCAGCGGTGCGCGCGCCATGGAGTTTACAGTGGAGATGGAAGGAGGCTGGACCAAACCGGAGCTGAATCGGACTCGGAGGGGCGAGGAAGATCAGCGCGTTTTCCTCTCGGCAAAGCGAATCCGCTTCCAACGCCTTTCAAACTACGGTCGGCTGCTCTCGTTCCAAGAGGGGTACCCGCTATGGTTGTCGTACTTACTTGCTGTTGTTGTTGTACCCGCAGATACTGAGAACCAGACCTGGAAGTTGTGCCTGCGAACACTCACACGCCACGGTTCCGACTGGGCCAGCGTCGGGTTAACCGAGCGGGGCGTGCCTCCTATCGTCATGGTCTTCCAGTGCGTAGATGGACGTTTGGAGAGCACTGGTGCCGCTTTGCCCGCGCAGATCCTGTCGAATTCACCTGCGTGTCGAATCCTAGCCGGTCTCACCAAGAAGATCGCTAACAAGCTAGGCGCTCCGGTGGACGTGATGACCGAAAAGTGGTTGCCAGCTCGAGGGGTGCGTCTAACTTCTAGCGCGGACACTGGTGGCGTGAACGTGAAGCAGTTCAACCCCTTCTACTGGTACGTCGTCGAATTAGTACGCACAACCCGTGCACCGAAGTTCCTAAGGTGCCGCCTTTGCTTGTGTGATACTGCAGCCTCGCCGACGCGCTGCGAAGCGGCCGCCATTCGTCCGAGGCAACAGCGTCCGTCAGCGCTTGAGCATGTGGGAAATGCTTTGAACGGCCGGAAGAACTGAACCTATGACAGCAAGCACCACAATGGCAGGTCGGTCATAATCTGCGTCAATATACAGCAGTTTAGCCCTTTTGTGGCGTGGCTGCACTTCAGCCAAGGCCACTTCAACTTGCCATTGAAGGCCACTGGAAGAGTACAGTCGTCCGTCATTCATGTCAGTTCATAAATGCCTTCTTGGAGAACCTGGATGAGCCTGAGTTCGTGCACGTGATCTCGCGTGAGGAAGACGCAGTACTGATGTACGCTGGACATAACTTGGAGCAGCAGTGTCCAGTAACGGCAGACCACTGCGGCGAAGTGTACGCCTCGGTGCCCACAGAGGGCAACGTGCTGCCGTTCCGACTGCTCGCTGCTCAGCTCCCCGGAGCGAGCTGGCGTCACGACGCCTCGCACTCGCACTGGTAGCTTCGAGGACCTCACGACTAACACAGATGTAGGCGGGGGTGGGGGGACAACACACAATGATCTATGTAACCTTCGCTTCACAGTAGCACCTGCCATCAGAATACTGACGGATCGAAAGAGGTGACAACCTTGATGAGCTCCACACTCCTCAGGCATGCTTACCCTCGTCCTTACTCTTGGGCATGACGCGGCGCAGCACGGGCGTGAGCACGCCGTAGATGGCGAGTGTGAGCACAGGCATGACAAGCAGCCACATGTAGATGGCGTGCAGCAGCGTGAAGCGGAAGAGCAGCAGCGTGTTGATGGTGTCCTTCTTGATGTCCTCCATGAAGCTGCCAATGGCGAACTCTCCCTCTCCGTCGCCGCTCCCGAAGACCGCATTGCCGTAGTAGCTGCAGCAAGTCAGAACAAGGTCAATCAATGCATTTACACGACGCTACACGCTGAGAGAGAGAGAGAGTCAGCAGTCGACGCACATGAAGACGGGGACGGACGCGATGTTGAGCGGCGTGACGAGGTAGTTGGTGAGCATGGCGGCCACGGGGTTCAGGCGGAAGAGGAAGATGGCGGCCATGACGGGCACCGTCGTGACGCCAGGGATGGGGAAGATGCCCCCGGAGACGCCGAAGGCCATGGCCAGCGCGATGCTGCTGGGCGAGGCTGCGCAAGAGGCCGTAGTGCAGTTAGTATGGGGGCAGGGACATTGATAGAGCGAGACGCACCGCCAGACTTGAGCAGCTTCACGACCGGGGCCTTGACCTTTTGCTCGAAGAAGGCGCTCATGTTGCTGCTGGTTCTTCACGACGTTCGTTTGTGAACGCTGGGTACTGCATCTCGTGTAACCAGCGTAACCCCCGCGTAACCAGGCACTACTGTAGCCCGATTGGTTCGAGAATGCGAGTTGAGACAGTGGTGATCGAGCCAAACTTCATCGTCACCTCATGCGCTGTCCAGCAGGGGGAGCAAAGGATTCAGATGCACGTTCACCATTGATGTCAATTCCCAATACTGAGTGAGCTGCCGCGCCTACTCTCAGTCGTGCGTGGGCTTCTGAAGCACCACCAGCGGTTGGACGTTTGGGCTTAATCTAAGCGGACGGTGTCCGTGGCTCAGTGCAAACGGTCGCGCATGATGATGACCATAAGTTCATCTCCAGGGGGAGGGGGGTCAACAACAGCATGGCTTTTCCTTTGGCTTCGGGGTCTCAGTGAGTTTTGTTTGAAGCTAAGTCGGAAAGCTTGCCATCGGCCCTCACCAACACGTGCGCGTGAGTCTCACCTCTTCGGGATTTCAGGTCCTCGCCTTCCAGCCGCTAGACTCCGTCTCATTCCACCCGTTTATTTATAGGCTCATTCCTGCTTGGCAGCGGCACCTTTCGACTACCAGGGTCGCCAAAAATCGGGCATTACGATTGGTTAAGATGCGCTCCACTTCAACTTATGTATCGCGATCCAAGATACCAATCGTATTCAAGACAAAATGCCATTCAAGACTATTCAAGACTACTGTACAGCAGAGGAGAGCAGCAACGACGCACCACGCAACGAGTGGTGCTGCGAAGCTAAGGCAGGGTCTGCGGCACGCGCTCGAACCCCTGGGACAACCTGGCGATCTTGTTTGTGGTGGTGGAGACGTGACCGCTGTCAGGTCAGACGACGAAGCAGAGAATCTCCATCAGAATGATTGCGGAAATACGGACTGCGCATCCCAGCAAACACAGTTCAATTCGTTCAATTCGTTCAATTCGTTGCCTAGAGTCGACAAACCGACCAGAACCTGGCCGTTTCCGCGACCAGCTCTTCCCGATTGGAGGGAGCCACGCGCGTTGCCAACTTGGCTGAGCCCACTATTAATAATCGCCGAGTATTAATCGGAGTGCCGCGCGCGATCCGCGGAGGCCAGCAGTTCCCGTTCCTGTGGTTGCTCTCATTGAAGCATTTGCGCCGACAAGTCCAGTCCAGCGACTCTCCAACTGCAGCAGCTCCAGCAATGGCGAGTCCGATTGCCCGACCTGTGTCTCCGACGGCCAACCCGCCGCAGAACGCACTCTGCGCGCGACTCGCCAGTTTGCGCCGTGTACTTCGAGGAGAAGAGCCGCTGAATCACGTGGCGGTGGTGCTCAAGGCCTCGCTCACCACGAACATTATCATCGTGCTCGTCATGACCTCGGTCGCCATTGCCAGCAACTCGCTCGCTCTGATCTCGGCGCTGGTCGAGAACATGGTGGACCTCTTCGTCCAGGGCCTGCTGTGGTACGCTGGCACCCGCTCGGGCAAGAAGCAGGACTACGCCAAGTACCCGGCCGGAACGTCGCGCTTCGAGCCCGTGGCCATCATTGTGGCGGCCAGTGTGATGGTGCTGGCGTCGATCGTGTTTATCCAGGAGGCGATCACGAAGCTCGTTGACGGGTTCTCGTCGGACGAACCGGAAGCGCCAAACCTTTCGGCAGCGGCGATCGCTGTTTCAGTCACTTCCGTCGTCGTGAAGATCGGTCTCATGTTCTACTCAGCCTGGATCCTCAAGTCGACGGTCTCGGTCGCAGTCGAAGCCATCCACCAGGACAACTTCAACGACATGCTCAGCAACTCCTTCGCTGTGACGGCATACATTATCGCTGCTGTCGAGCCGAAGGCTTGGTATGCCGACCCAGCTGGTGCCATTATCATCTTCGTCTACATCATGGGGGCCTGGGGGAAGATGGCCTGGGAGCAGATCACGCAGCTGGTCGGCGTGTGCGCTAGTGAAGAGTTCATTGAGGAAGTGAAGAAGCTGTGCAACCGCCACCACCCGTCCATGGAGCTCGACATTGTGCGCGCCTACCACTTCGGATCCAAGTATCTCGTGGAGCTGGAGGTGGTTGTGCCGGGAGAAATGTCGGTGAAGTTGGCCCATGACATCGCTCTGCAGATGCAGTTCAAAGTGGAGAACCTGAAAGAGGTGGAGCGAGCGTTCGTGCACGTGGACTACCAGGCTCGCGACTACGACGAGCACGTGGTCTCGCGTGAGGAGGATGCCTTGCTGGTGTACGCTGGCTACGAAGCGTCTTGTGGCTCGAACGGCCAGTACGTGAGCGTTTCGATGGAGAACGGCGAGCCGATCCCGGTTGCTGTGGAAGTGAGCGAGACCACTGCTCCGGAAACTCCCACCGCCACGAGCTTCTCCGAGTTCAAGTAAGTGATAAAACTTTATAAGCAACGTTGGCGTTTTCAAACTAGTATAGTAGTATGAAGTACTCCAGTTGAAGCTGCAGGGGCGGCGCTATGCTGTCCATAATTCTTGAATCCACAGCCTGCGCTACCCTTACTCACTCATTTCTTCCTGCTGTGCTTTAGCCGGTTCTTCGCGGCGAGGAACTCCTCCTCGCTGGGCTCACCGGGGTCTCGCGGTGCAGCTTTACGCTTGGGCTTTTTGCCCTTGTCACCGTACTTGGCCTCCAAGCTCCCCAGCAGCGATTCAAACCCGCGCTTTCTACTCGCAACGACACATTTGCAGTCAGTACTGTACGATGCTGCTCAGACAACGCCATTTTACTAGCACGACATCACCTTTCAGTGCTAAGCGCGGTGCTACCTGAACCCTCGCCACGCTTCTGCTGGTTGCCACGGATCTTGTTGAGCAGCTCTTCAGCCTCGCGCGCCTCCTTCTCGCGCTTATTCTGCTTGCGCTTCTGCTCCGTCGGAGTCTCTTTCTTCTTCTTCTTCTTCTTAGACTGCTTCTTGACGTACTCACGCCACGTCGGGAAGGCCTTCACCTGCTCTTCACCAACATCAAACCGTTAATCTTCCACGGCCACTAGCGCCGCATCAACCATCTCGACACCTACGTCCTCGCCCTTGATGGCCTTCTGGATCATCTCGGCGAAGCGCTCTTCGTCGTCGTCCGTGGACAGCATGATCGTGTCCATGACGTGCTGCATCTCGCCCTCGTACTTGGCGTAGGCGGCCAGCACGTCGCGTCTCTCCTCGTCCGAGTGGCGGTACTGGCCCTCAAACCTGGCGATGTCCTCCTTAGTGACCTTGGGGAACACGCGCGCGAAGTACTGCGTCCACATCTGGAAGGACGGGGACTTGTCGTCGTGGTCGTCCGACAGGATGGCGCCCGACTCGTCGTACACGGCGCGCGCCTCCTTGTCGCTCAGGGTCGAGTGGATGGCGCTCACGGCCTGGAACTTGGCCGTCGCCTTGGCGCGCGAAGCCTCGTCGCCGCGTTGCTTGTCCGGATGCTGCAAAGATCGTCAGCGGCAGCTTCAACTGGCGATTCAAGTGTCGTACACGGGGGGAACCTACGTATTTCAGCGCGAGCTTGCGGTAGGCGCGCGTGATCTCCTTGTCGGTGGCCGAGCGCTCCACGCCCAGCACCGTGTACAGGTCGCAGTCGTCCCCGAACTCGGCGTGGATCAGCGCTGCCGCCATCGTTGCTGCAAGTTGGTCCCAAGTTGCTGCGCCTTCCCGCCAAAATTTGTACAGCTTAACGCACTCAACATTCGTGTGCGCCACCCAACTGTTGACGTGAACCACACGGTATCTTCAACTTGAGGTCGCCAAAGCGGAAGAGGACTACAATAGGACCAAGATGCTGTCGTTCGGGAGCGGAGACTCGGCGCAGGTGGCGATCGTGACGGGCGCGGGGCGCGGTCTCGGCCGCGCGTGGGCGCAGGCGCTGGCGGCGCGCGGCGTGCGCGTCGTGGTGAACGACAACGACGCCGACCGCTCGCTGGTGGAGGACGTCGTGCAGGAGATCCGCAGCCGAGGGGGCGTGGCCGTGGGCGACCACCACAGCGTGACGGACGGCGCTGAGATCGCCAAGACGGCCGTGAACAACTTCCAGCGAGTCGACATCTTGATCAATGTATGCCCAACTGCAACGCTTTGCGCGCCGCGAGTGCGGACACAAGAGTGATGGTTTTGTCATTGACGTTGCTGCAGAACGCCACGGTGATTCGCGACGGGTCCTTCCGCAAGATGACGCAGGAGAACTGGTAGAGGCTGGCACAGAGATATTAGAGGGCCGAGTGGAGTTATACAGGCTGCTGCTGCTGCTGACTGCTGTATGTGTTGCAGGGACGACGTGTACCGCTCGAGTCTGCTGGGAACCTTCAGTGTTACCCAGGCGGTGTGGCCCATCATGCGCCAGAAGAAGTACGGGCGCATCCTCAACTGCGTGTCGGGCGCAGGGCTCTACGGCAACTTCGGGCAAGTCAACTACGCCGCCATGAAGATGGGGCTCGTGGGCTTCACTGTCGCGCTCAACCGCGAAGGTCTTGCTAGCTGGCTCGAGACACTGAAGAGGAGGTTGTTGCTGCCAGTGCCTTACGCTATTGCCTCGTGATTTGTTGTTGTGTGCCAGGCATCAAGTACAATATTGCTGTGAACGCGCTGTCTCCTGTGGCTGGCACGCGGCTCACGCAGCCGGTGTGGCCCGACGACGTGTACGCCAAGCTGACGCCGGAGCTGACGTCGCCAATCGTCGTGTACATGTGCCACTCGTCGTGCAAGGACAACGGCGAGCTATTTGAGCTGGGTGGAGGCTGGGTGGGGGCTCTGCGCCTGCAGCGCACGCACGGCGTCGGCTTCCCCACAGACCCGAACCAGTTCACGCCCGAGCTCGTGGCCGAGCAGTGGCGCGACGTCGTGGACTTCAGCCGCGTGACCCACCCGACGTCCACGCAGGACTCGTTCGAGCCCATGATGCGCAATGTGACGGCGCCGCCCAAGTCGCTGACGACGTCTCGATCCAGTGAGTGTGCGGAAGTGTTCGACCGGTTGCGAGCTACCCTGCAGGAAAAGGGTCATGCACTCAGCAGGCAGATCTCGGGCGTGCTCGAATGGCACATCAACAAGGAGGTCTGGACGATCACTCTGCTGTATGGCAAGGGCACCCTGTTGGAAGGACGCAATCCACGCTTGGCGCCGGACCTACAGATCCACATGGACGAGCAGGATTTCTTGGACCTGGCGGCAGGGCGACTGCGACTGCAGCAGGCGCTGATCCGGAAGAAGCTGCGCTTGCAGGGCAACCTCAAGATGGCCATGAAGCTGCAACCGTTCGCGGATCTCCTGCTGCAGCAGCACCAGGCTCGGCTGTAGGGAAAGGTATCGGGCGTGCAGTAGGGTCGAGCCGGGCGACCTCGGGTTTACACAACCGTTTGAAAAACTAACAAGTTGACGAGTCCACCACCGATATGTTGCTGTTCTTGTGCTGGTGTGTGCGCTCCAAGCGAGCATGCGGAATGCGGCAAGGCACTCAGCCTGACACGGACGAGTTTGCTGCTCTTCAGATGAGCATCAACATGATTCCCAAGTGTGGAGAAAGATGGTGCGATGCTTATGCAGGCTCTGCGTGAGTCTCCCATTCCCTCCTCCTTCACAATCATCTCATCACGTGTTACATTTACAGTAACTTCAAGGCGTCCACTGCAGGACATCAGCACCCTCGACTGATGAACACCGGTCAATCTTTGGAGTTGAGACAGCGCCTGCAGAGACGCGTTCCTGCCAACACACACTGCGGGAAGACGGCGCAAGAAGAGACTACGGGGTCGCTTGTGCCATTCACATACACGAGCGACAGAGGAAGGCAGCGCCAGGCCTGCCCACTTCAGAATTAACGCCGAGGGCGGTAACTCGTCCATGATGGAGCCATCTCCGACCGCATCCCAGCTGTCGACCTGCTTGCAGCCGACCAAAAAGCCTGACACGAACATTGAGCTCGCCATCTCTGCTTTGACGCACCATTTTGAAAGCCAGCTTCGCAAGAGGAAGGAATCGCCGGGAAGCGCCGCCGACGACGACATGGCATCGCTTCTGCGGAATGGCAAGTTTGATCTCATCCAGGAAGGACGCGGCGCCCAGCCCAGTCATCTTACACCCTACGAGCGGTATGCATTCGCGTCAAGACCGTCCGATGACACTCCAGACAGAGGATCACCCGCTTATTTTGCTGGTGATCTGTCACCGACTACGCCACGGCGTGAACGCACGTCGAGGTACCTGAGCGAAGGCGCCCGTAAGGAGATCATTGCGCGGATCGATGGTGGCGAGAAGCAGGTCGCGCTCGCGAAGGAGTTCAACGTCAGCCGTGCCGCGATCTGCAATCTCTACAAGAAGCGGTGGGAAGTGCTTAACCGTGGAGTTCGAGACCCAACTGCGACGCACCCAAAGAAGTCTCGCAAGAAATCAAGTACTGGACAAACAGCTCCAGCCGCAACGACGACTCACTCGAGCCCGATTGCAGCGGTGCAGACATCAGTCTACTCCAACGTGCCCCCGATGCCTACCCAAGCAAATGCAAGCCGAAGCCCCCGTTTTGATAGCACAGAGACTCCTTCACCACTTCAATCAAGGCAGAGCGAGTCATATCAAGGCGAGTACCAGTCGTGGCCAGGGGCGCAGGACCGACCAAATCAATTGCGGCACCGCAATCTTCTCCAAGACGGAGTAAACCTGCGACCACGTGATCTCAAGACTCATCATGGTATGGCAGTCGATTGCCCAGGTATGCCCGAACAGTTTCTTGTACACGAGGCCTCGGCCTACTCGTACCCGTGCCGGAACCTGGTCGCAACCTTGCGGGATGAAAGCATCAGCACAGTCGTCTTTCAGCAGCGAGTCATGCGCTTGGCGCGTCTTCTGATCGAAGACGTGCTGACCTGCTTGCCTCACGCCGAAGAAGAGATCACGAACGCGTACGGAGATCTGTGCCACACCACGAAGGCGCTGGACGGAGGCGACTTCTGCGCCGTCTCCATGGAGGACAAGGGCATGGTGCTGCTTCGAGCCTTCTCGGACATCAGTCCGGCCTCGCCCACGGGCGTGGTTTCGATCGAGAAGCGGTCTGCTGAGAGTAGTGGGGCATCGCGGCACATTTCGGCGCAGCTACCGTCCATCAACGACGAGCAGTCCGTGCTGCTGCTCGACATTGAGTGTGCTGTCGGGGAGAAGGCATGCGCCGTGCTGCACCACCTCGTGCACTACAGGCAGATTCCTGCGAGGAATATCTACCTCGTCACGGTCGTCAGCGCGTTCGAGGGGCTGCAGAATGTCTTCCGGCATTTTCCAGGTAAGTGAAAAACCAGCCTTCCACTTCAACATGAAACTACGATCTCAGACTGAACGCTCCCGTTGCTCTTTGCCACTGCAGATGTCTCGCTAGTCACCGCGCAAGTAGACACCGTTCTGGACGATCAACAGCGCATCCGACCGGGTATCGGCGATTTCGTGCACCGCTACTGGAACGTCAGCTCACCAAGTTCAAATGTACCGTGGTTGCAATAAAGTATTAACCCCATTGTTGCGCTCCTTAACTTCCAAGAATTACAGTAAATGTCTAGGTTGTGCCAACGTTGATTGAAGGAAGTAGTGGCTAAGTAACGACACATGATGTCGCTCCAGCGTACCGTAAAAACCACTGATAGCCGCTTTCGGGTGTCACCGACTCCTATCCACCAGTTTGGGGTTGCGCACCACTCCTCTCCGCCGTTTTCGGGTGCAATTGCGCTCTCCAGCCAACCGCCACTCATTCCCGCGAGCCATCAAGGTCCAAGCGCACCTCGCCGTCTCGGGGCGGGGGGGGGGGGGGGGGGGGGGGGGGGGGCGGGGGCGGGGGCGGGG